>AZYM01000362.1:0-12484 GCA_000611715.1 Scolecobasidium constrictum UM 578 | reverse complement strand
ACCCTAACCCTAACCCTAACCCTAACCCTAACCCTAACCCTAACCCTAACCCTAAACCCTAACCCTCCTACACCGCCTACTCTATATAAACTGCCTTATACTATCGTCTATCTATTTACATCGTGTCTCTGTTCGTGCTGTATTTAATATAATTACTTTATTCCTTATACCGTCTCTGCCCGCCCGCCTACTCTCCTAGCTATAATCTCATAATCGTCGTACGCGTCTAACGTAAATAATAACCCGTATCGTTAGTGCGTCTACCCCTAAACCTAACGTATTTATTACTGTGAATACTTGCTAGCTATCGCTCGATTTTAATTCTCGTAAAATCCTACTCTTGTACTCCTGACCGCCCGCGTTCCTATAAAAATATACTGCCCCTAACTCGCCTGCTAACTCTTCCGTCTACTCTACCGTCTTATAATATATAATAATCTTCCTATCCTTCCTATACTGCGCCTTCTTTCTTGTGACTAAATCTAATAACGTCTATATTTCTTGCTTTCTCTTACACGCTACTACTCGGTATATAACGTTCTTCCTCTCTATACGGGCTCTAAACTACTATATCCTTTCCTTTACTAGTAAACTTATTAATCTGATGAACTCCTACTCTTTACCGGGTATTAACGTTGCTGTTAAATATACTAATTATATCTATAACCGCACTAACTGTCTTAACTCTAAAATTTTACTGCGCTAACTACCCCGCGAATCTAATATAATATAATACTTATCGATTATAACCCTGTCTAACCGGCTATACGCCTACTATCGATTTATAAACTAGCTGAACGCCTCGCTGACCGCCGCTTCTAATATTACTAAAATTAACTACGCCTATTTATACGGTCTCTGAACGTCCTACTTAGTATACTCGATATCTTCTATACGATAATAGTCCCTTAAATCTTTACGTAACGAAATTAACGGTATAACGATAATAGTTAATCCGGTCGAATATTGGGCTAGTAATATGAATAATATGCTTTTACCGCTACCTATGCCTATAATAACGACTACTAGGCTCTTCTAGGCTATGATAGCACGTAATACTCCTTCCTATATACTATAGAACTGCGCCTTAGGACTAACTATAGCCTTTAATTCGCTCTCTAAATCTACCTCGCGGGCGGCTCGCTATTATTTAAATTATTCTTCTATCGCCTCGTCCTTAATCTTAGCTGCCTATAGCCTAACTCGATATAACGGCGCATATATGGCTGACGGGAACTGAAAAAATAAATACTACTCGGTACTAACTCTCCTAAACGCGGCGTATCTGGCCTGCGTATAGAACGGCGCTTCGCTTAATATCTGTCTATATATATTTCCTACGATACGACTACTATAACCGGCCTATAAATTAAACGCCTCGTCTACCTCTTTACCGTACCCTTCGTCCTTATCGATTATCCTTTAGACCTATCTATTGAAAACCTATCTCCTGAATATAGCGATGCTGATATGCCGCTACGCTATAATATTGACCTGTATACCTAACTACCGTAATATAGCCCGCTTTAATGCGTTACGTAATCGACCGGAATCCTATAAATCGGGCTCCTATAACTCGTCTATATTCTAACCGATACTATTCTGTAATCCTTCGCCGTGGGCTTTATCTCTATATACCTATTTACCCTCGTCTTTATCTTTACCGTCCTCGGCCTCTCTACTCTCCTCCTAGCTCTCTAGTCTCGGCTCCTAAAAATACGGACTATTACCCTCCTATAGCTAGTCTCTCGATGTCCGAATAATCGTACCTATATATATCTAAAACGGCCGTACTAACTACGTATCGTAAAATAATAACTCGCCTAATTCCCGTGGCGGATATCGATAGATTACCTTTATATTACTACTTATTCTAAACCCTTTATAGTACGCCGCTACTAACGCTATCTCGCTATCTTTAATAACTATACTACGTATCGTGTTATTATCGCTATTATAGTGCTAAATCGTTAATATCTCCGTACCGCGGCTACCTTAACCTAATAATATATAGGATAACACCGACGTTATCTCGTCGAACTATCGTTTATCCTTCCGATACTAGCGTAACCTCTTCTCCCTCTACGCGATAATAGTTGTATTAATTTCCTTATTACCTAATATATCGACGAACTGCTCGAATAATACGTCCTTACTCTATATATAGTCCTATAACTACGTCTTTCCGTTTACCGGAAACTTATTTCGCTTATCCTTAAATATACTCTAACCTAGCTTTCGCTAGGCCGGATTATTAACTAAATCCTTCTATAGTATTACCGGTAACGTTACTATACCTCGCTTGGTTAACTCGCTAATATCGGTTACCTCTACTATTAATAAACTACGAAATAATAATACGCGGTACTCTTAAATTATGCTAAACGCTATACCCCGTAATGCGCTTATAGTAAAATCGATATACCTAAATAATACCCGCTCGCCCTACTAATCGACTAACCCTTCCTCGGTTATATCGTACCGAATCTTTATACTATACGTTCGTAACCGCAACACGAAATCTATTAGACTAGGCCTACCGCCTTTACTAGTTAACCCTATAAATCGATCCGCTATCTACTATACTAAATCGAAATAGGCTAGGGTATCTTCGTACGCTATTCTCTTCGCTATATCTATATTAAACCCCTCCTCTATTCGCGCCTATATAATCTTTTTAACTTCTTCTTCGCGGGTTAAACACGCCTTATATAATATAACTATCTTACTAGTCGTTACTACGGCGGATAATATAGGGGTGTATATTAACGGGCTTTTCTATCTACCGTCCGTATTAATACCTAATACGGCTAACGCGCTGACTAATGCGTTAGAATACTCGCTATCCCCTATATCGTGATCTAAAACGGATATCTAAAACTATATAATAGTATCTTCTAATCGCTTACTATACTCTATACTATCTCCTCTATCTTCTCCTTAGTCCCTGCTCGCCTGTGTAATGCTCTTAATGCGACTTAAATATTGTTATTAGATAGCCGTTAATATAAACGCTAGTACGTCTCCCTTCTCCTCTCTACGGGTATCTCCCCCGCTCGCACTCTATACTATATTATCTATACGCTAAATAAATCTTGTAACCCTGTATATCGTATATATATATTTCTAAATCGTCTTAGCTAATTACTGTGCGTAAAATAGCTTTTTATTTAATTCCCTGCTAAATTCCCGACGACTGATGTAAAAATTAGCCGGTCTACCTATAACGTTCGGCTATAATACTGCCTACGCCTTAAATATTACCGCTGTAAATACTTTATATATTAACTCTAATACTTCCTTATTCGGGTCTATTATAACTTTACTACTTGACTAGTTTTTAGGCGCGGCCTATAACGGCTTTAGCTCTAATAACTTTCCTAACTCTTCGGAATCTATACCTTCTAAATACTTTCCCTACCCTGTCCTCGTTAACTACGCGTTCGCCTCGTATCGACTAGGTATACTAATCCTTATTCTTCTCTTCTTTCGCGCCTGCTCTCTTACGTTACCGATGTCTAATAAACGCTTCTTTATTTACTACCTCTACTCCGCCCTATGCTCTAATTTATAGCTTTCTTAGGTCTCCTAGGCTCTAACTTAAAATAACCTTCTCTAATTACCGGTATCCCTAAAAATTTGCTAGCACCGTACGGCTTTCTACGACTTTATATACTTCTTAACCCCTTGTTTCGGTCTGCTATGTGACTGACCTTCTTTCCTTCTATATACCTTACGCTTATGTTCCTGCGCTCCGCGTACCGATCGGTATATATACGTATATCCTACTTGCTCTATTAGATACTTTATACTATTCTTATATACCTATAAATACGGAATGGGCTCGCAATCTGAACTAGGCTAAATTACGTCTTTTAGTATTCTTGTAACGCTGTCGATACTCCGGATATACTTAATAATATTACTACGGGTCTTCTCGGGTACGTACGTATATTACTATAATAAATAGCTACTTATATAATCTAGCCTTACGCTAATACGGTAACCTCTATAAATGATCACGCGATACTTTAGATAATATATAAAAACCGCGTTAAAATACTCTATGTTAATATAAATAATATCGATAAATTATTAGATAACTATACTATATAATTATAAAATATAGCCTTATATAACGCGTAATAATTAATGCCTACGCGTAACTCTCGCGATCAACTTACTTTTAGCGAATCTATAGCTGCTTAATCATATTTCCTTTCTAGTATTAGCTGCTCACCCTTAGGCTAATATAGCTAAACGGTAACCCTAAATTTATAAACCTTTACGGACGAATATTAAAATTATACTTAACTTTTAGTACGTAATTCTTTAGCTTATAATATATTTATTATTAAATGGGTAACGGATCTAGACTTACCTGATTTAGGTATATAAACTTCCGCTCTTTTTAGGCGTATTTAACGCCGGATTGTAATCGGAATATACTACCCCCTAAAATCGGACTATACCCTATCTGCACGTGCTATATTAAATCGGAATATACTATAATCCGATAGTCCAGTGAGGATAGTCTAGTGAGGATAGCTTCTTCTCCTTAAATAAGGTTTATAGCCGTAATCCGGACGCGTACTCGGCTCGATACCTTAGGTTCCCCTCTACCTAACTATTCGTCCCTTAATAGTTCTACCCTATAGACTATCCTATAATATTCCCTTATCTTTACTTTACTTCTAGAACGATAGTAGTACTCCGCTATATTTATCCTATACTCGTATACGTCGCTGTATATAGGAAGCCCCTAGAGGGGTTCGATACCATCGGTAGGACGCTTAACGTCCTAGACTCTAGATATAACACCCAATAGGTAGTCCTTATTTCCTAGGATAAAGGCCTTTTTATAAGACGCTATTTAGTAGGTATCGCGAAGATATCGCCCTAGAGTAGCTCGTATATAGTAGGAGCTATACTCCGCGTATACTACGACGCCTATATCGAACCGAACTACTAACTAAGCCGGTAGCTATATTTCTACTATATAATAGGTAAGGACGGTAGGATTATTATCAGACGCTATCTAGACTATAGTATATTAAGAAACGTTACTACCACCCTGCGGAGGAGCGAACCCCTTATAGTATATTCCTTAAGGCGGATAGTAGATAGTGCGTAAACCACGGCTAACGCCCGATTACCTATCCGGGTAACCGCTAGGCCGCGAACGTCCTCCTTATAGTATACCTCCACTATGGGGATGAGTCCTATAGTACTAGCGCGTGCGCGCAGGGTGCGAGGAGCCTGCGTGGTCACGTGATTCCTCCCCCAAAAAGGGAGACGGCGAATAGAGTGCGAGTAGGCAGAGATTATTCTATCAATATGCAGGATACTCTACACTTCTACATCAATTCATCACACTTGGCTATTTTTACGCATTATTTGTCTGCGCGTACAGCATTCATTTCGAAATACAAGAGCCCTTGAAGCTGATTTTATTCATATGAGCAACGAAGACTGCTCTGAGAGGCCGCTTTCTAATGGGATGGTCAAAACCGCTCCCAGTTTGTCATGTCTCCTAGCCGCCCCCAGTGTTTGTCACGTCTCTCAGCCGCTCCATGATCGTAATCAAATTCTCAACAAGCGGGGAATTCGGTCGCAAAGGCTCTCTATCGCCCTGCCGCATGGTATCTATGATGATGTCCATGATCGTTGTGGGATTGTTCAATCGTGCCGACTGCGCGCTCGGCCCAGCTGATTGCAAACCAGGTATGCCTATGCCTAGCGAGATGTATCGATACGCGGCCGACGTCTCTTCACCGTCCAGCCAAACCACCTGGTCCCCCGCCTGGTTTGAAGCACTTTCCATGGTACAACGAGAGTCGTTGTCAACACCAAACATGCGCAACGCTAGTCCATAAGCCCAGAAAGCTAAGCTTGCGTGGTAGAGGGAGATTGCGTAGAAGTCCCGCAGATGCAGTAGGGGCAATGCTTTCGCAGCGCGGAAGACCTGACCAGCATACCATACAGCTTGCCGAGACGTCTTGCTCTGCACCCACGCCTTCACCGACTGATGGACCCGAGCTGCCTGCTCTGCGCCCTCCAAGCCAACAAAGAGTTGTATCTCTTCAAGAGACATGTGAAGGTGCATCAGGATCAGGTCAAGTAGCAAAGGACATTCGCTACCACAGATCATACGGAAATAGTCCAGTATCTTGGTCAGTTCTTGCCATCTAGATATGAGTGCTAGCCCACTGTCCCAGATACGAGTCTGACCACAGAACAGGAGGCTCAGTTTACGATACTCCCATACCATGCCCCATAAGGCGTGGAGTACTGCCGAGCAGGACATATTAAAGTCAATGACTGATTTGCTGGATACCAGAAGATCTAGGTTTGCAACGCAGTCGTTCGTTGATGGCATGCGAGATGGTTTGATCCCATGCACGGTGAGATATAGCCGCTTCCATTCTCTTGCCGAGCTTGCCAACCAAAACTCTTGTGGCTCTGGCAAGGGGAGATCAAGCTCAGCAAACGAGATCAGCGGGCTCGTCTGGAGAGCGATAGAGGACTGCGCATCGTAGCCAAAGAGGTGGTGGATCAATCGCTTCGCATTCTCCCGTCCAACCCACTCTCGCCATTTCTTGTCCAGCGCAGGCCCTTCGTCTTCAACAAGCACTGTTACGACTGGGTAATTTGCCCGTTTGAACCACCCTCGACGGCGGAGCATTGTGAGCAGTGGCTGCTGGAAACTCTCGGAAATTTCAATCTTGCGACTGTTGCCACTCCACAGGCCAATTTCAAGATGCATTAGGAACGCTTGTTGCAATTGAAGGTCGTGGATAGTAGTATTGTCTTCTTCGAAGACATGTGGGAGATGGTTGCGGACGACCTCCTGGATCGCGAAACCTAGTTTGCGCAATGAGCGATCTGGTGTCAATACTGCACCATAAGCAGCCATGGACAACAGCAATTCCGGCCGTGCAGTTCTGGGGACAAAGCTAGCGCTATGAATCCATGAGCTCGCTTTCAGCACAGGCCCGGCTAGGAAAAATTGTATCAGATTGTCAAGAAGCTCTGTCGAAGGAAAAGACGAAAGAGCCGGGCTCATGTGCGCCTTCATCTGGCCAAGTACAATGGCAAGTATCTTGTCGCGCGATGCGGGCTCCAGCCGCTCTTTGGTTGCTCGCTGATTGAAGTGTCCAAAACTTTCTGGGCTGTTGACGATTCCACTCTGATTGGGCAAGGAAAGATTCGCATGCTCGGCATGTGCGCCATCTGTAGGAGCAGGAACAAAGCGCCAGATGGATTGCTGCAAGCCCTGACCGGGAGGTCTCCACACTCCTTCATTTCCCTCATGTTGATAGTCTTGACCGGAGCTTGTGTCATTGTTTGCATCGTACCGGATAAGGTTTTCTGTTTCGAATGGCACTCGGGTATTATAAGTGTCGATGAAACTGAGGTCAATGGCACTGAAGTCAAGGTCTGTCGCGACTCCGAACCCCACCAGTCCATTCGGGGTCAGTGTACCGCTCGCATAGTTTGGCAGAAACATAGAAGTCGGCAATGGGTTCGTAACTTCGAGCGTACCTTTTTCAGCTGCTGTCGATGTTCCTGGCTGATCAGCCAGCACTTGGTCTGGCCGATATTGGAGTTGAAAGTCGCCGCCAGATGCCATCTCCATTGAAACAGGACCAAGTCCGTCTGAGGAATGATCAATCATTCCCGTTACAGCCTCGACATTTATCTCGATAGCGGGAAGTTGATTGGTCAAGCTGGAATCTGGCTCTGTACGCGGTGGCAGCGTAGCCTGCGAAGTGACAGCTTCTGCGTCGCCGGCGCCTGGCCTGGGGACAACGACACAGTAGATTCTCCGTCTTCGGCATCTTTGGCAAGGCTTCTCATCATCGCATTTCAGATGGTTTTCAGCGCACGCGTCACAGGCTCTAGATGCACGAGCAGTGGTGGACATGCCCGGGCTCGTGCGGCGACGTTTCTTGGTCCCGCGGCCGCCTGCAGTCTCATAGACAGAGGCATGTCGCTTGAGAAGATCGCTACAGAGCTTTGTGAGTGCATGCAAAACGGTGAGTGTAGCGTTGCGAAGACAACATACGTTCTGCCGAATCGCTTGTTGCATACCTCGCATTGAAACGGTCTGACTTGTGTATCTGAAGCCAGGTATTTAGCAGCGCCTCGAAGCCGGAGGGGCTTGCAAAGGAGCTAACTTACGGGATCGAACATGGCGAGCTAAGTGGTCAACTCTGGAATAGGTCT
Source organism: Scolecobasidium constrictum UM 578 (assembly GCA_000611715.1). NCBI lineage: Eukaryota > Fungi > Ascomycota > Dothideomycetes > Venturiales > Sympoventuriaceae > Scolecobasidium > Scolecobasidium constrictum. Next base: position 4,255 of record AZYM01000362.1, on the reverse strand, counting down.
GGGAGCATATCGTGCATTGGAAAAGTCCCCGCTCGGTGCCAGCAGGTTCGGGAGGAACGACATGTTCGGGAGTGGACATTGATGTCGACGAGGAGTATGCGCTCCCTCGATGGTGTGAGCCACTCAATGCTCGCAAGATTTCGCTTTTGGAGGGTTGCGGAGGGGAGCAACATGATGGTCCGAAGTTCACGGGGTACGTGCAGCTTGGGTGGGGCAAAACCGGCGGGGACCACCAGAAGGGGCGGCATGTTCAGGTGCGCCCGTAAATGATCTGCCCCACTTTCTCCGCATTCAACCACATTCACTCTAGTTGCTAAGTGTCGTCGATCGGCCGGGACGACAACCGGGGATTGCAGAGGCAGCAGAAGCCGAACATCGTCGAAGCAATGGATTTCCTGACTTGAAAGGCGCTCTGGCTTCCAGGCGTGGAATCATCTGTCTCATGACACGCAAGCACGAACAAGCAAGTCCTCGACCACCGAATCCGCCTGCCTGAACCAGCACTTCAGACATATCTCTCGAGTGCCCAAGTCCTTTCTTCCGCCGATATGGGTACGCTAGATGCCCCAAAGCCCTGATGCATACTGGTCGCATGTCTGGTACGGAAGTACCGTAGCGAATGAGACAACCCTCATCAGAACCTTGCCCACTTCCCGATTGATCATGTGGTCCCGTTATCTTGGCTTGAATTAGCGAGAGAAGGAAACTTGATTGCGCAGCGTCTGTAAACACTGAGGGCATTAGGGGACAAAATCCAACCGCCCATAGTGGGATCCGGAGGTGTTTCTTCGAATTGCTGTCGCATTTTGTATCAGCGAGACGTAGCAAAACATCGCGGCGGAGACTGCGGAGCAGCGGGATGGTGTAGGTGGAGCCGCTGTCTTTCACATTTGAACTCCTTCATGTTAAAGAGTTCCGGCGTTTCGAACAACCGCCAGAGTATTGAACAGGCACAATACACCTTCAAAATGACAGAACAATCTCCAGCCTCCAAGACGTCGGGAAGAGTAGCTGTCATCTCCGGCTCAAACTCGGGCATCGGCGCCGCCGTCGCAGTCGAGATGGCGAACAAGGGTATCCACATTGTCGTCAACTACCCCTTTGCCTCTTTGCGATCGGAAGCCGAAGAACTTGTCGCCAGCCTTGCAACCAAGAGTATCGCAGTGCAGGCAGATATATCAACGAAGGATGAGCCGGCAAAACTCGTGCAGGCAGCGATCGACGCCTTTGGCAGACTAGACATTGTGGTTAACAACGCCGGGATAGGGATAAACCTACCTTTAGAACAGCAGACGCTCGAGCACTGGGACTCGCTCGTGAACCTGAATACGAGAGGACCTTTCCTGTTGACGCAGGCTGCGTTGAAAGTTCTCAGCAAGGAGAATGGCAGGATTATCAACATCTGCAGCGCGTCATCGCGCGCCGCTCCTCCACTCCAAACGATCTACGCAGGCACAAAGGGTATGTTGGATTCTTTTACGCGATGCTGGGCCAAAGAGCTGCCGCCGAAATATGGATGCACAGTCAACGCCGTGTCACCAGGCCCAACAACGACTGCCGGATTTAGCACAGCGGGGGACGAATTCATGTCTGCGATGCAGGGTGTAATTGATGCCACCCCAGCTGGCAAGAGGTTGGGGATGCCAGAAGACATTGCGTACGCAGTTTCTGTCCTGTGTGATGAAAAGGCGTCCTGGATGAATGGGGTGCATTTGCACGTCAATGGTGGGCTGTTCATTGATTAGGGTAGAGAATCCACTCGTACGCAGAGATTACCAACCGATGTGAAGATATTTGATGCTTGGTACCGCAATCGGCCCTTGGAAACGTTTCACTCTGGGGACACTGAGTAGTTGAATCGATACTCAATCCAAGACTTCGAGAATCTGTATACCATCATAGCATAACACCAGCTCAGAGCCGGCTGTGCCCATGCAAAGACATTCAAGAAGTACTGAAACGTTGCGTTTTGTTCCAGCTACATGGAAAAAACATTCGCAAATCACTCCATCGGTCTGGCTGTGGAAACACCTGGAACTCCGACACCTTCAACAACTTTGCCCCCAATGACCTCGTGGACCGGTAGTTCTGCCAGCCTTGAAATAACGTTGTGAATGGTTGGCAATTGATCACAATCCAATGTATCAATCGAGAAGTTTGCCCTCGCCGCGTGGTATATCGTTTGGACTTTTGGCTTCGGCTTGGCAACTGCAAACGCATCAAACGTAACGTGTTCGTCGGCCGCGATGCCTTCATCCTCTGGCCCAACTTTTGGTATGTATCGGTAAGCCAGAATATCTGCGTCTGTCTCGCCGCTGATGGATCCTTGTTCAGCGTCGTCTGTGAGCAAGATGCAAAAGCCACCGTTCCTGGACTTTGGTAAACGGAATCCGCGTCGTCCCGGTTGGTACAGATTTTGTAGTAGGGTTCGAGAAGTCTTGGGCTTCGTTGATGGGGTCGTAAAGTTCGACGAGGAGCCACACCGTGGAGCATCGTAGTGCAATTGACGCGGGCCAGGCTTTGGATCAAATGCAATGGGCATCCTCCAGTACATGTTTAGTGTTTGCGCCCAAGTCCATTCGCTCAAGCGCTGAGCTGATTTATCGAACTCGTCATGACCAAAATTTGAATTGGTAAAGCCATACTCTGCCAGTTTCAATAAGCTCAAGGACCTAAACAAGAGGTTTTCAGGCATACTGTCCATCTTTGCCCACGTGTCCAGGTCTTGTCCTACCGTTCGAGAGAAACCTTGGATCCGATGAGCTCTGTCCTGGCGGGTTTGATCGTACACCTTCAGTCTTTCCGCAACTTCATCTGATCCTGTACCTTCGCCGAGGAGAACCGACAAAACTGCAGCATCTTCCATGGCAATACCTGCTCCTTGGCCTTGAAGAAGGATAAATGAATGAGCGGAATCGTCCAACAGCGCCAAACGATGGTGAGCCCAATACGGCAAAGGAATCATATCCAGGAGCTTCCATATTTTGATGCTAGAAGGCTTAGTCTTACTGAGGAGTCTCAGAATTGACTTGCCGAACGATTTGTATACCTCCAACAACGTATGAAAACTGGTTGATTCATTCCAGTCATGAGTCGCGGAATTTATCGTCTCATTCTCTGGATGAGCGCAGACGAAACTCAGCATAGTGTTCGACGACGTATGGTACATGACTATCCTGGGATCATTTGCATACCAAATGATGAGTTCTCCGCTGTGCCGTACAAACTTCTCCGTCACAGCGTCTTCGGCTATTGATAATCGGGGTATCAGGAAGCGGAACGCATTCTTTCCACTGCTGATGGGCGAGATACCGTCGTTTTCTGGAAGCTTACGCCGTGTTATCCAATGGACACCGTCTGCTCCAAGGACAACGTCGCCCTGATGCGTGCTACCGTCCTCGAATGTGACCGTAGCCGACATGGCATCCACTGCTGCGATTTTGCTCGAGGCTCTGAGGACGGCAGGGCTAGGGCCGTCAGAACGTACTGCCGCCTCCTTGAGGTGATTGTGCGGATCGACGCGATGAGCAAGAAGCCAAGGCTAATTTGTCAACATTTGCACGGTCTCGTGGATCAAAGAGCCTCACATGTTGCCGTTGTGCGTTTGCTTTGCCGAGGTCTTTCGACATGCGCAGCTCACCAGCAGAGTCGTATTCGGTCATCCAAGGAGGGTGTGATCAGTCTGTCTGGCCAGGCCTGTCGTCTCGCTGTACGCACCCTTTTCATCGCATTTGCGCCAAATGTTTCGGCGAAAATACCCAAACGCCTCGGACTGCCATCGGAATTCAAGTTGCACTGCAGCACCAGTCTCGCGAGCCAGTGCTGACTGCTCAAAAATCTTGCATCGCATTAGACAGTGTTGCCGGCGTCAAGGCGATGACCAACCCACCTGGATCTCATGTCCGTGCTGGCGAAGAGCGACGGCTGCAGTCAGACCTCCAATTCCTCCTCCAGCTATTAGAATCTGCAAAGGTCTAGTTTTGCACGGAGGGCAGCTGGAATGTGTGCTGTAGGCAGCATTCACTGCCCGATCACCATCTTGGTATATAGCTGTTACGGCGGTAACATGTGTCACGATGTGCAGACTGCATCACGGTTGACGTCGATCACGTGATGAGTCTCATGCTTAGCGCAAGGCTGAACATGAGACCAGTCTCACAGTCTTATTCCTAAGACTATGAGACAAATGAGACTAACTGTTATATATATAGCTAGGGTTCCTTATATATAAACTCTTCGTAGTTTAACTACTATC
>AZYM01000359.1:0-13863 GCA_000611715.1 Scolecobasidium constrictum UM 578 | reverse complement strand
TATTATTGTGTGCGGTCTCGGGTTAAGGTTAAGCTTGCCATTCAGTGTCTGTCGCGCGGCTGCAACGCTTCTGATTGGTCGCAGAAGCGAACGTTGAGCTCGGGCCACGAACATCAAAATTCATCCTTCCCACCCATACTACAACGATCTATCGCTGTATGTTCTCTTTACATCGATTTCTTATTAGATATACCTAGAAACTTTATGCATCCTAACGTCGCTGCTAACCAAGCAACTCGGACGGGCTTCGGTAGGTGCAGGGACAACCATAGCACGCCGGATCTTCGGCCAGATCTACTAGCCAATAGGAATTTCGTGACAGGACCCACCCCCAAGCTGTCACGAAATTATCATTGGCCCAAGCCGCATAAAGGCTGAGTAGCAGGGCCCCTGTCCGATATGTCACGAAATGCCTATTGGCTCAGTAGGCGAGAGCAACCACCGCGTAATCACGCTCCAGAGCGCTACCCCCGGTACACGAACATCGTAGTAGATCCTACGTCGATTTCACGAAGACCTCAGGAAATCGGCGTAGACTAAACGCACTTTGTACACGAGATCGCTCGGTCTTCCTCCGACGTCCGACGCTGCGTCGTCCCTCTCCTATGAACATATGCAGAATGCAGCCCCAACGCAAGTCAGCCACCAGCCGGGCAGTCAGACCTGCGACAAACGAGATGACGCCGTTAGTTGGGCCGTGCTAGACACGCCTAGGGGAGCCCCGCCTACACCGTTATCCCAGGTTCGAACTCCCGCACTACGCGCTCTCGATAAGTGGCCCGACCTAGGTCTGCGTGGCAGCTCGTGTCTATTCAACTCCGCACGCCCTCAGCTCCCTCCGCTCCGTAGCATCCTGCCGCCTTCGATTTCGACGTTACTTCCGCCACACCAGTATACCGCGCGTCCGTACCTTCCTTACGAACACCACCCGCTCTGTCTCTGTCCGTTCATGGACCAACCTGCTTCCCCGCCTCAGCAACCGCCTCGCCGTGGTCGACGGCCGAGGAACCCAAAGAAGGGCGCTGAGAGTCCGCGTACGCGCAAGCGCAATGAGCGTGCTAGAAAGAAGGCGGAGAGAGAGGGAGCTGGCGGAGACAGCGCGGCGCAGGAAAGTCTTGTTAGGGACATCGGTCGCTATTCCCAGTCAGCGACTAAGGAAGATAGGGCCAGCATGTCTCCGGCGATGCGAACGCAGTCACGGTCGCACCCAGCCAAGCTATACCCACAGAGGAACCAATCGCGGGAGACATAGTCGAGGAGCAAAGCCTATACCATAATGATCAGAGGTATGACTATGTTCTATATTCTATATTCTCACACGTCCTGACTATCCTGCACCAGCATTCCCTCTAGTATTCAGCTACGCTTACCCACGACTGCGTCCATCAGCTCGCCGGTCGCCCTCCCCGATAGCTCTAGTCCTCCGCCATGGTTCTCTTACGAGACAGCGCCCACCCCAGTAGACGCACTTGATCGAACTCTGGCGAGCCAAGATGAGGAACGTACGTCCCCCGATTACACCGTTCTCGATACGACCGAAGTTGTCGAGGGCTACAGTTCGCCCCAAGCCGATCAGCCTTCGCGAGCTGCAACGACTTCAAACTCTCCAGGGCCGTCCAACCTAGACCTTCGCGATCTACTCCACGGACTTGCAGACTACGTCCAACCCGAAGTAGAGAGTACTCTATCCTTTCCGCCGTCCCCCGTGACTACTGGTCACGCAGAAAGCCCTGCGCACACGGATCGAGATGGCTCCGAGTTTAGCGACACCGAAGCCCGGCTGGCAGACAGTAGTGGGGACGAAACTCGCTTACGGCCTTCCTCCTACACGGTCGAGAGTGCCGTAGACCTCATCGTCGATCTCTCTCGCCCATACTGTACCTGTGGTATATCCCAAGACTCTATCTCATTCCGCATCACCTCGTGTCTAATCACCCACTAGATTCCGGCGAACTGGTAGCCCAAGCCGGCGAACCTATTACGACGATCGCTACACTTGCCTCGCAATGGCAGCATATTATCCAGTCCGAATGCCTCACGCCCAACCCACATACTAACGGTCCCGTTATTCAGACACGCTCTGCCCCGCTGCATTGCGACGGGCATACGAGCTGTACAGGGCACCAGGACGGCGTTATCACCGAGGCAGCATACCGATCTCTCCTCTGTGAGCCGGAGGAAGTCACTCGTCTTGATCTTGCCCACTCCACCATTCCTAACGTGGAGCTGAATCCCGTGCAAACCCTGGGCGATGCAGACAGTATGGTCATTCGGCTAACATCTCTCGCCGCACATAAGGGCGGTTTCTCCCTCTCATGCTACCCGCAGGCCTGGTCGCAGATCTACGGCAAATACGCCGTGACCATCGATGGGTTCCAGATGAACGTTACAAAGCATATGCAGTTCGGCGCTGGACGAACAGCAGGCGGCGCGCACATGCAGACGTACATATTCTGGAAGCACTTCCGCTCCGGCGGCATCAACTTGCCTACCGATCAGGAGATGGAGATGTGGACGAATAGCGTTATTATCCCGGCGCTAGAAGAGCATTGTCCCCCGCCCGTGGTCCAGCATTACCCCTACGATTTTGCCGATATCAAGTCGCGGTGCTCTGTCTCGTCAGAGAACCCTCTGGCGGCGAACCCACGCCGGGCGCCATTTTATATCGATATCCCCGAAATCGCCCTTGCACCCCTATGGGCCTCGATACTTCGTCGGTCTCGGGAGGCTGATGGCCAGCTACACAGTCTTGGTCATCACGACCATGACAGCTTCCGCGATCCGGTCCTCGTCGCCATTTCCCATGGTGTGAAGAACCAGTCCCGCGCCTCGACTATATCACGCGCCGCGACCGAAGCCCTCCAGCGTCTCGATGGATTCTTCCACCTTAACATGGTTGTTAAGCGGGACAGTTGGATTGACATCGCAGTCGAGACCATGCAGACCAGCATCAGCCCTCCCACCGAAAAGGTTACACTCATCTGCCGCCGCGTATGTCTCCGCGCATGGGCTGGCCGCTTCGCTGATCCGTCAGGGCCACAGACGAAGACGAGAGTAGAAGACTACCGTTGGGCTGGCACAGAGGACGGTGGTGGATGTACTGTCCACATTGGACCTGGAAACGCGCTACGACCCTTCCTCGCCAAGGCGAAGCAATATAATTGCTCGAAAGAGATGTATTCGACAATGCATCGACGGGCACCAGGCCTAGGGAGCTCGTATTTTCGAGCGTTGGGCTACTGCGACCAGCTCATCAACAAATTTAACAAAGTGCGGAACAAGAGCACCAGCCTTGAGCACCCTCTCCGCGACGGCATCCTCCGATCCTTCTACTGCATTAAGAAACGCCTGCGCGTAATACTCGACTATGCGCGCGACTTCGGCACGCGGATCGAGTACACAGTCAATCTACTCGCTATTGAGGAGTTAGCTGGGCGTGACACGCCCACTTCGTCTTCAAGCCCCGCATCACCTGCCCGCGACCCAGACGCCAGAGCTCATGCACCTTTCTTCGCTCTTTATACAAGAGATGTTTGCTCGTTCATCACGTCTAGCATCAATCGATGGCTTATCCTGCTCGAGCGCGCCACCGCCCTTGCCGACACACCGAAAGCGCACCAGCCCACGTCCAAGTTCTCCACGAAGCCCGCCGGAATGACTGAAGAACAACTCGGCGTCCAACTGCACTATACCCCAGTCGTCGTGCTCGCTCTCAACGCCATTCAGTTTGTGCTAGGTGGCAGCACCTGGGCCTTCCCTGAACTATGGCGTCCGCATTGGATGCAGCGCATCAGGCGTGGCAACCCGAGTTCGCCAGACGAGACCATCCTGCACAGCGACTTCATGTCCACCGACTCAGAGCAACAGGATGGGAGCCGTGGCCATGAGAATAACGAGAACCATCGACGGCGGCTTGGTATGGACTTTCGACGTATCGTAGCGCATCACGGCGCCCCATGGATTCCCGCCCACATGCTCGTATGGCAGCAAGATCCACCAGCGTTTCCAACACACATTCGCAATCAGCTCGCTAGCTATAAGAGTTCGTACTTTACGAAGAAGAGCCCGGGTGTATCGATCGCTAGGTCTCTCGTCGTGTCCGCGAATACACGAATGCGCAATTTCGTCCAGGAAGTCGAGCGATGTGTCCAGGAAGGCACTCAGTCGGAGCTCCTTAGCCTTGCTGCCGAGTTGTGTGTCCAGGAAGCCGCCCTTGAGATCCTCCGTGACCTCGAAGAACTTATGGTTCAGGTTGAGAGCTCACGTGCGGATACGCAGCGTCTGACTGGGCAAGCGAAGCTGAAGGCCATCGAGTTGGCAAGGCAGAAGTGGAGGAGTAGAGCCTCGCGAGATCTCCTCGCCGGCTTCCATGGCCTCTGTTCACGCAGTCTGGGCACCCTAATCGGCAACTCAGAGGTGGAGATAGGCGACAAGATGATACCATACCTACCCCAAAGCCAGTGCATCTCGGCGCGTATGGGCAAGGGCTCGCCTTACAGTACTGGATTATGGCGGGATCGCGTGTTTGCCCTGTTCAACTGGGGTCGTCCAGATGTGCCAGATGCTCCTGAAGATCCCTACCAGCCGCGCGCCTGGGATGGGAAATGGTTCAGGACGTTCACAAGAGATCTCTATGGTATCATCAAGCGTGATATGGGGCTTGAGCACGCGGAAGAGTTTCTCACGGTCCATATACCAGAGACAGCGGGCGTGGCACTGCTCGCGATCCCTGCTGTGGAGAAGTCTGCTTTCTTCCAGTACGGACGTGATAGTACAGCGGAGCAGCGATTGTCGACGCTGAAGTTCTGGACACCACGCTTCAACAAAGCCAAATGGCAGGAGGAGTTCAAAAGTTTCAATGCCGGAGATGATGACGGAATTGCCCTGCGCCGTGGATACCGCAACCGGTTGCAACACCTGGTTATACGGAAGGGTCAGGGCGCGAAAGCAAAGATAGCCTACACCGAGTATCCAATCGGGATCAATTACGTGACTGGAGGAGTGGCATTGGAGAAGGCGAGGCAGTTCGCCAGCAGGTTGCAGGAATGAGGTCGGGCTGGCGTCCTCGTCGCCAGCGGAAGTTCGGCGTACGCTCGCTCAATCACTAGTATGATTTCCTGAGATCCTCGACGAGAATGCTTTGCTCACACATCTTAGGGATTGTACTAGTAGCTAGCCGACGTCGACGACACCCGCCGTGACCTTTACCACACGCTCGACGGCCAAGGACAATTTCCTGAGGACCTGAGAATAACAGCCATAGTCTAAATCCGTATCATCTTGTGCCCAGAATGGACCCTGAACTTCTTGATTGAGATGTTGCTAACTCCGAAGTGAAGTCGATTTGTTAGGCGCCTCCGCACAACCCGGCCTCACTTGTTTATCAGGTCGCCTTGACGACGACGACGACGCGGTTGCAAACGCAATCAGGGTCCACTAGCGCCCACGCGCTTCCATGCGCTTCCGCCGTCAAAGCGTCTTCTTTTTTCATTTTCAAACCTTCAAACTTACATCCACAACCAACTTCAACCTCATAACCTTCACTCCTTCAACCATCATTCTCGCAAGCGCAACACAATTCTCAATCCGCTAAACCCATTCCGGTTAAGCTCAATTCGTCAGGAGCTCAGGAAATCGACGCAGTGGTCGCCGACGCGACTCCACCGAAATTGACGTGTACTTCTGTGTGCGCAGTTCAGGGGAGTAGGAGCTCAGGAAATTGAAGTAAGTAGCAAGGCAGGAGACATCGGTCGGCTGGCAAGTGCGCGCTCGCATCGTCGCAGAGCAGGCAGAGGGTTGCCTGTACACGGAGAAGACAGAGTCACAACACTCAGGGCAAGAACCTAGAATAATCTGGGCATCACAAAAGACGCCGACCGGCCAGCAAAAAAAGTTGATTTCATAAAGCCAGCGACTAACATGACTGCAGACGCCCCGCACCCCAGATCCTCACAGGCCCGGCGGTGGTCGTCACCAACATTCAGGAGCTTCATCTCCACAATCTTCCTTCGCTAAGCCTACATCTCCCACTGATCGGCGACGCTATCAGCACGCTCACGTTGAGCGACGTCTCTCACTCGGCTCGCCACCGCTGCCGCGTCGGTTCCTACGCCGAATTCTCGAGGTCCTCAGGAAATTGAGGTAGAGCCACGCAACGACCAGCTCTGACCACGCCGCCAACGTTCGTCACCTACACCAATTCCACGAGCTCCTCGCAAAATCGACGTAGGGCGAGCAAAAATGACTGACCACGACGATACGTCTGATGACGCGAAATATCGTCGCCTGATGGCCGCGATGGGAGTCGATATCTTGGGTGACGAGTTTGATGCCCCTGTCGAGGAGAACGATTCCGACGCTGAAGGCAACGACGGCGACTACGTCGAGTTCGCTGACTTCGACGAGGATGCTATCAATGAGCTGCACGACGTCCTCGCCTCCACGAGCGACCGCGTCCATCATCCGCTTGGCCCTACTCAAGATGTCAACGCCATCCTTCCCCAGACCGTCCATAGCGTCGCGCAGACGAACATGCTTGACGACAAGGAGATCGGGGCTGAGACATACAAGAATGGCACAAAAATGGCGATCTTGCTCGGCTTCAAGGACGACAAAACTCTCAACGCCTTCATCGACACGAACCCGGTGATTGTGCAGGTGATGAAGGAGTACAACGTGTTCCGTAGGAAGGTCGGCAAAATCACATCGTCGATTCGCGTCGGCCGTGCCATCAACGACATCTCGAAACTGCAGAACGACTCTCGTCGGGTCTTGTCTAATAAGGAGGGCTACGAGTCGTGGGATGTGTACAAGCATATGGCATACATGCTCTGGAAGTTCGAGGACGAGCTGGTCAAGCTCGAGTCCGGGCCACTTCGCGCTCTTACTGCCCAGATGAGTCCATGGTCAGTCCGCATCCGCCTCTGGCAGCTCATGATGAGAGCCAAAGATCGTCACCCTGCCGACCCAAAGACAGCCAAGGAATCGAAGAAGGGCACCACTAAATACAGCCTGTCACAGCTGGGCAAGATCGCTGTCGACATCAATGATCCTCGCCACAAAGAAGCCCTCTCCCAGCTTGCGAAGAAGAGCGTGGAGCAGCTACAGAAGGCAGAGGCGAAAGCGGCGGCGAAGGAGGCTGAGCGTGTACGCAAGGTGAATGAGCGCATGGAGAAGCGCCGCGAACGCGAGGCTAAGCGCCGCGCGGAGAAAGAGAAGCTGGAGAACCGGAAGCGCGATGCGAGGGCTAGGCGTCAGAGAATCCGTGTAGAACACGAGGCGGCTGTGAAGGAGGCCGAGGAACAGGGCATAGTTCCTCCACCAGATTTGTTCTCGGAAGCGTCAAGCTCTGAGGATTCTGATTCTGAGTCCGAGCCCGAGGAGCCCGAAGTTTCGTCCGAGGACGAGCTGTCTGGTAGCGACGACGAGTGGGACCCTGATACATGGCGCGAAGAGTGCGAAGCGCGCAATTTCGTCGACGTCGGCGAGGAGGACCCGGTCCACTCGTTCACCCAGGCGCAGCTCAGACTGTTGGGCGATAAGACCACGAGAGAGTCGCTCGAGATGCTCGCCAAACATCCAGACAAGCTGGATTGGTCGAACGAAGAACACCAGGAGTTGCTCCAGCGCTGGGCCCTCGGCATGAAGGCGGCGGATGTTGCGCATGCGATTGCAATGGCGACGGCCCCGCGAAAGCCCGCGCAGTTCATTCCGCGTGCGCCTCCCGAGGAAGCTTCCAAGGGTGTCGCCAAGCTCTTCGAGGATTGGAAGGCTTTCTGCAATCGCACGCGGGAGAAGGCCAAGGAACTGACGAAGGACACGCCGGATAAGGAGGATGACATGTTTCAAGCGTACGTCTTACATCAATTTCGCGAGCACCTCATGAAATTGGCGTAGTAACTAACAGATGAATAGGCTCATGGCCAACTCATACAACAAGCCGGGTTTGGGCACCCGCCTCCGCGTCCTGCAGCGACTCGTTCACACGCTGTCCATGGGTAAGGTCACTGAGGCCGCTAAACCGCTTCCTGACGACCATGCCGTTGAGCCCGATGACGACGAGGTCGACCCCAGCAAGATCATCAACGATCTTGCTGACCACCAAAGCCAAACCCTTGGCAGGCTTGTCGAGAAGGTCGCTGGCAAGGACGACGAGGTCGAGGAGGGCGAGAACGACGGCGACAACACGCTGGCCACTCGTCTCCTCAGCAATGCGGACTATGAGCAGGGTCGGACACTGCAAGACTTTTTCGACAACTGCCACGAGCTCGGAGTTGATCCACGCCTGCCACTGAAGCTAGCGCAGCAGCGCCCGGCCTCGTTCCCCTTGTATTGGTTGCAGATCAACGTCATCGCGTTCGCCCGGTCAGTCGTCAAGCGCGGCATCATGCGCGGCACCCTCATCACCGCGTTGGTGGGACTCGGCAAAACCATGATGATAGGAGGCATCATCCTCGAAGTAAGTCACCACCCATACGTTGATTCCCTCAGGACCTCAAGGAATCGGCGTAGAGCACGGGGCCGCCGCCCACCACCCCTCGTCCTACGTCAATTTTTCCAGGACCTCAGGAAATCGAGGTATGAGTCTCGCTCGACCCAACGCTAACCCTTGTTCCAGGATCACAATGATCGGCTTCGTGGCATCCTCCGCATTCACAAGGAGAAGCTCCCTCAAGATCGCAAACCAACACACCAGGAGCTTAAGGCGGCGTTCAAGGATTTGCGACCCAACCAGCCGTATCTCGTCGTTGCCCCCGTCAATGTGTGCATACAGATGCACGAAGAGCTGTCCATGTATTCGCAAGTATTCGACATTCATTTCCATCACTCGCACTCGAAAGCCAGCGTGGCAATGGACATGAAGCGTCAAGCTGAGGCCGACCACGATCCCGAAGCAGACGATGCTGATGACGCGTTTGAGTTCAGCAACATCGACAAGATCCCTGAAGGCCAACGTTTCTCCGACGATCTTCATAAGCGCCATAAGATCTTCACGGTGAAGGATTTCAAGAAGGCTCGGATTGTGCTTTGTCCGCCGGCAACATACGTGCGTCGCTACGGGCCACGTGCGCTCCAGAAGTCTCTTGAGGAACTGTGGGTGGGCCAGTATCAGGCTGGCGAGCTCACCTTGTCTGATTACAATCTCTTGAAGAAGGTACGCTCAAAGACGCCCGGCTTCCATCAACCCTTTCGGCGCTGGAAGCGCGACCTCCGCGGGCGGTGGCGCTTCATATTTGTTGATGAATCGCAATCGATCCGCAAGACCACCTCCCAGATCCACGTCTCGCTGTACTGGGCTGAGGCCGTTCAGTATCATTGCACGACTGCGACACCCATCTGGAGCAACGAGCGCGATCTCCGTGGTCCGCTGAATCTCCTCTCACGCCCAGAGAACGTGGATTGCTTCACCAGGATGCAGAGTCGTGCCGTCTTCAAGAAGATTGCGCTGGAAGCTAAGAACAATCCTTTCACTGACAAAGGGATGGATATTCTTCGCAAGGCCGGCGGCAACGAGATCCCTCTCGACATTGTCAAAGGCTTGCTCACTATCAATGCCTTCGATAAGTGGGTTAAGCATTCCGAACCGTTCGAAGTGCAGAAGAATGCTGCAGACCTTTTCCTGCGCAACGCGATGATACGCCATACCTACGCGAGTTCCATGCCACCAGATCAGCCGGAGTACTCCATCGGAGCATCATTGCCGAAGCTTTACCGCCGCAACATCACCATCGACTTGCCGAAGCCGCTCCTCGCCATTTATCGCCATTACAGCGCCATCCACGACCAACGCCTCAGGATGACGATCGACAACGATCTGGGCGGCGATCAGGCGCTCGGTATCAACCGCAATGCCGTTCGCGCGCTCGTCACGGGTTCAGGAGCGCCGTTCCTCTTCCTCGTTGGCATTGAGCATGACGATCCCGTGATCGACGATCTACGAGAAGCAGTTGAGAAGAAGCGAGATGCGCACGTTAAGCAGACTCGCGACAATGCTCTCCACGCCCTGGTCGAAGCGCTCGTTAAGGACGTCAATCTGGGGAAGATTGACGCGTGGCCAGGCATGCCCAATCCGCCTCCCAAGGATCACCCTCTCTACATCACGGACGACAAGCTGCCGAGTAAGTCTCTTCTACCTCATTTCCCCGAGGACCTCAGGAAATCGACGTAGAGTGCTGCACGTAGTTGCCGCTGCCCCCTACGCCGATTTCGCCAGATCCTCGCGAAATCAGCCTACATTGCCCACGATCACAATGCATTTGCTAACATACTTCACAGCTCGCGAGGAGATCTTAGAAAAGGAATGGTACAAGTGGAAGACGGAGTTCGGGCTCTTTGAGTTGGACCCCGTCCTGGTGTTCGACCGCCTAGAGCTGAAGCGCCATCAAACTCCCGTGTCTGCCAGGTGGCTGAAAGCAGGCCGCGTCTGGGGCTACCTCCTCGAGCGGGCCTACAAGAACACCAACACCAAGGGCTTCATCCACGGCGAGAAGGTGCAGCTTCCCACTGGCAAGGCCCTCTTCGACGCGCTGAACCTGCCTCCGCTCCCCGACCCGCGCACCGATCATTGGTCCAACGACGTGAATGACACTCTAATCGACTACGTCAAGCTCCTGGCGCCCAAGTATCTCCAGGTGTCGAAGCAGCATTTCGACGCCAAGCGCCGCAATGAGAAGACAAGCAATTGGTGCACCATTCCAACCTCCCAGCGTCTTCTGACGTACTGGATGGAGCTCCACCAGATGGACGTGAGACGCTTCCACGCGAAGTTGGATCCGAATCAGCGCGCGCAGCTGATTCGCGACTTCAACACCGTCTCGCTCGAATCTCTCCAGGATATGTGCGCTTCCGTCGAGGTCGGCGGTGTCGGCATTAACGTGCAGAAGGCCCACCACATCGTCATCATGTTCGACTCCACCGAGCTGGAGGCTGTCGGCATCCAGGTCATTGGACGCGCTTATCGTCTCCGTCAGACTCATGACGTCTATGCCTATCAGTACCATGTGCGTCTGACCCATGACGAATGGAACGCCGACCGAGCCTTCAGCGCCGCCATCGTGTCGATGTACACATCCCTCGATGTGGACCACTTCGCGCAGATCACCATGGCGGTCTGCCCGCCCAAGATGGACGAGACGGCCTTCAAGCGCCATCTCAAGGCCAAGCTGAAGGGTTTCTACTATAATCCTAAGGCAGAGCCGTTCAAGCGCCTTCGTCATATCACGAGCTTCACGAACACGTCTATGGAAGAGGCCGATGCTGCTGGCATGACGATCGAGGACTTTTTAGACGACGAGGACGGTGGAGAAGACGCAGACGAGTTCCTCGGCTCCATCAAGTTCGGCACGTGCTGGTACCGTGTCCCGCTGGGCTGGACTTCCCTGAACGTTGTCGGCGTTTTGCGTCGCGTCTACCAGATCGCTCACGGCACCTCCATCCCGAGCATCGTCGACGATGCTTTCGACGATGCGCGCATGAAGAAGATGCTTGGATTGGATGAAGCCGGTCAAGCAGCTGCCACCACGTCTGGGACGGAGGAGACGGCCAAGAAGCGAAAGGCCGAGTCCGACCAGCGGCTGGCTATGGTCGAGACTGCCCTGAGTCTGTCTCTGGACGATGCCCGAGGCAAGACTGTTCTCTTCTGGTCTGCCAATAAGAACACCAACGCTGCTCTGCTTCATGACCTCATGCCAGAGGACGATCGTCCAACGGTGAGTGTGCTGAAGAAGAAGCCTGTGCCGTGGCTCAAAGAACATCTTCATGCCATCTACAACCAGACCAACAGTACGGATCACGCAACTCCGTCTGACGAGGACATGATGTGGTACACGAAGCGACAGAAGGAGGCGAAGCGGGTGAAGAAGGAGGAAGAGGCTGAAGAGAAGAAGCGGCTGAAGCAGGAGGCTCTGGCAGCGTCGTCTGGTGGCGCCCGCATCACATCTGGTGGCAAGGTGAGCACCGCTGCGGCCGCCAAGATCAAGGGAACGAAGGCCAAGAAGGAGAAGGCTGAGCCCCAGGAGTAGCTGGTCTCAAG
Source organism: Scolecobasidium constrictum UM 578 (assembly GCA_000611715.1). Taxonomy (NCBI): domain Eukaryota; kingdom Fungi; phylum Ascomycota; class Dothideomycetes; order Venturiales; family Sympoventuriaceae; genus Scolecobasidium; species Scolecobasidium constrictum. The sequence continues at coordinate 1,832 of AZYM01000359.1, read as the reverse complement.
TTCAGTTCCCTGTACATCGATTTCGTGAGGGCCTCAGGAAATTGAGGTAGAGTGGGCACGCGACAGCATCAGTCGCCAGTACATACACGTAGATACACAGAATTGTATTCACTCTACAACATGCCTATGCGCATTTCGCTGCTTGAAGTTGTTGACCATTATCTTCCTACGTCCATCTTCCCAGGTCCTCAAGAAATCAGCCTAGATGATAAGGTGATCCGAGCGGGTTGCTGTGTTGTGGCGTCTTCCCACTCCATCCATGCCGCGGCGTTAGCTCCTATAGCTACGTCGTATGCCATTTCGCACAACACTCACTCCTCGATGTATAGCCCTCCCATGTCTACCAGAGGAGCTGATCAGCCGTAAAGTTCGATGTTTGCTACCAGATGTTGACGTTGTGCCACCAGTACCCAACGTCCTTCTTTCACGCCCCCTCAAACTGAGTAACGACGCCAGCCGTTATCCCATACAGCCCCGGCTGCTTTAAGCTTTCTCGGCTAACGCGCCCTCGTGGTCACCTGCTGGTTGGGAGGTAGAGCCATTCCAAGACTGCTCCCCTCTCTCTCAAACCTCCGACCAGGAAATCGGCGACGGAAAACAGGTGCGCGGGCGGCTCAGGGTAGATAGCGGGCGTGTTCATCTACATATCCTCCGCACGTGCAAGAAGATCCATCGCGTCGGCCGTCGCATTCTATATACGCCAGATCGCACGTTCACGGCCACTATACGTTCTGACGGCAGCGCAACTTTCATCACGCTCTTCTCGCGCCCGCTCGCTCTCCATCCGCTGGTAGAGACCGACCTGCGTACAATCGCTCAAGAATTCAGGCGCGCACGAAGGCTGGTTCTTCGCATCTTCGACTATATTAGAGAGGCAAGATATCGAAGCGCTCGTCTGCACCATGCCTGGTCGCAGGTAGGTTCCACGGAACCACTTAATACCATCGTCGCCGACCTTCTTGCTCCGATCGTCTAAACGCTTCCGCTATTATACCTCTACCTCGACGTCTACCCCACGCCTTATTATAAATTAGTTCCCACGCAGAGCAACACGAATAATAATATCTAGGCCGTAGAGATCCTCGAGCCGCTCTCTATATCGTTTATAACCGATAGCTACGCGTCGCTATATCAACTACAAGGGCAACGAGAAATCCACCTTGCTCTCTTTAGTACATTAGTAGAATCTATAAGTCACGGTCGTAGTATAGGAACCGTTATTAATTAGGATTACGGAATACTCTCTCTCTACTCCGTAGGCCCGCCCTTTATACGGTTCTAGCTTATATAAGATGCTGTAATACTACTAATATAGATTCTTCTTAGGATACGCTATAGGTATAAATATCTAAATACTATTAATTTTCGCTACTCTTTTTATATCGAGGTTTAGCCTAGTTAATAGTTCTGTCTACCTTATTCCTATACTTATCGCTTATATTATAGTACGTAAGTACTCCTACTTATCGATCTAATACTTACTGTATAGTACTTTTCGTCCTAGAAATAGACTAGCTTCCGCTAATTTCTTATATAAGAGTTTATAGCTAGCGGAATCGAATTACGAACTAGTATTATAGAAGAGTATAGCTAGTTAGTGAAAAAAGTTAAATAATTTCTTTAAAAGATATTTTAATTAGAATAAAAAAATCTTCTAAGATTTAACGAAGAAGGCTATTACTAAACTTTTTATTCGATATAATCTAGACGTAAGAATTAAATCTAAGAGCTAAGATTAAAACTATTAAACTTAATCTTAATATCTAGATAGGGTTTAGGGTTAGGGTTAGGGTTAGGGTTTAGGGTTAGGGTTTAGGGTTAGGGTTAGGGTT
>AZYM01000354.1:0-11628 GCA_000611715.1 Scolecobasidium constrictum UM 578 | reverse complement strand
CATCTAACGAACTTAACGCGTTATATATAGAATTCCGACTTTAAGGGTTTTAGCCTTAGATTATATTTTCGTAAAGCGTATAAGACCTTTCGGACGTGTTCGACGTGCTGTTCAATCGTCCGGGAGTATATTAAAATATCGTCGATATAGACACACACGAACTCATCAATATATTCCCGTAATACGTTATTAATATAAGCCTAGAACGTTGCGGGTGCATTAGTTAGCCCGAATAGCATTACTAAGTACTCGTAATATCCCTTATATGTGCGGAATGCTGTCTTCTACTCATCGCCCTCCTTGATCCTAATTCGATAGAATGCCGATAGGATATCGAATTTCGTGAACTATAAGGCTCCTTGGAGTCGGTCTCTTAACTCCAATATCAAGGGTAAAGTGTAGGCGTTCTTAATAGTGATCTCGTTCAAGTGCCTATAGTCAATGCATAATCGTAGTCCGCCGTCTGGCTTCGGCACATAGAATGCCGGGTATCCTACGGGAGATTTGGATTCCCTGATAAATCCTTTAGACAGAAAGTCTTCGACGTATTCGTCCAGCGCATCGCGTTAAGCCTTCGTTAGTAGGTATATCTTAAATTTCTTAGTCTAAGTTCCTAGCTTTAATACGATCTCGTGATCCCAGTCGCGGTATAGTAGTAGGGCTTCTTCAGGCGCCTCTTCGGTAAATAGTTCGCTAAATTCCCGATACTCCTTTGGAATTTCGAACGCTAGCTTATCGTCCTATCTTACAAGGAGATAGCAGCATACTACTTCTACGTTGCTTAGCCTCATCCGCTAAGGGCTTAAATTCTCCTATTCTCCAAGACGCCTCTTGGCCTGAACAGAGCATAGATTCTTTAGCAAGGTTACGGTTAAGTTTTTCTAATCTATACGCGGATTATGTCGTTAGAGCTATAGTAAGCCTAGGATGATATGTGTTTCACCCAAGTCGGTAATATCAAACTTGATCGTTTCTTTCTAACCTAGCGCTTCTATGTCGACTCTCGTCTCGTGGCTAACTATTCCTAAATTATAACCGGCGAGATTTCCGTCAGCAAGTACGAGGAGATAGGAGGCTTTCTTCTTAAATAGAGGTAGGCCCTATTCTTCCGCGTACATGGCGCTCATAAAGTCTCGTCCTACTCCACTATCAATCATAGCTATGGTGGCGATCCCATTAATCGTCACTGGTACTATAATCTTCCCGGGCCTAAGAGCGTTTAGAGAAATAGGCGGCGTTCTACGACTCTGTAAGTGCCTTACTTCTACAGGTCGTCGCCGTTTTCCGACTAGGCTCTATAAATAATTTCAACATCGGAAGAGTTACCATCCTCTTCGTCTATCTCTAATTCGGACTCTTGCTCCTTCGCGAATACCTTAATGCATAAGCTAAGCTGCTCCTTTAGTTCGTCTTTCTCAGGATTACATCTAAGCTTAAAAAAGATGTCGAATCGGTCGTAAGGTATCTACATGTCTAGTTTATAGTTAAATTTCAAGTTAATCTCGAACATCAAATCCGTAATCGCCGTCTATAGTGCGCGGATATAATCGTCCTTACTATCGAACTCGCTCTCAGACCCGGTGTCTAGAGTGAAGTTCCTCCTTATATTTTGGAGAATGGACAAGGTAGTCGGTGCTGGCGTGGGGACCCGCCCGTGCTATACGCATATATCTTTATTATATTCGTCGCTAGTAAGGTCCCGATAGTAGCGCCCCTAGCCATCTATCGCGGGTTTCAGTTGCTATTAGATACGGTTTGGTGGTTTAGTCTAGACGTTTAGACTTACGCGCGCTTATCGCATAGTAAGAGGTCTTGGCGCGTCGTCGTCAGGCTATAGTCTATTAATCACATCTCGCGTGGCGTCCTTCCTAGAGGTATCGTCTATCTCGTATAGGGTAAGGTCCGCAGGTGTTGCCGCGTCGCGACGTCTATTAGCAGGGATCTTGTCGTAGGTTATAGCCCAGGCTAAAGGGTTAACTTCCTCAGCGGGCTTCTTCTACCAGTAGAATACGTCTACGGTATAATAGTAGCAGACTCTATCCTTCCGATAGTACTACGCGCACGTAGTGCCCCTGCACAGGTTTATCGGGATATATCGGTAGTGGAAATAGTATACGTTGTTACACACGTCCTCGATCTCCAGAACCCTCCTAAGCTAGGTATTCGAGATTTATCGTTCTCGTCCTCTAAAGTTCTAATCTAGTTATCCAGGGTCCTCGTAGTGGGAATATTCCTACATGTTTTTCTTATAATGGGCGTTGGTGCATTCGGACATCGGAATCAGGTAATATAACTAGTGTATGCTATCCCCTCGAATTCCGGGAATCTCCATAGCCCTGTAAATAGCTGGCAGATTGCGTAGCCCATTCTGGTTCGGACCGAACTTCCAGGTTTTACCGTCCTTATTAATGACGCTCATTATCGTAAGGTAGGCTATAGGGGTATTAACAACCTTAAGCTTCCGAAGGTATAAGCGTTGGGTGTCCTTGCCCTGATCCCGTTTCGGCTGTCGACACTTATTAGCGAAGTGTCCTTCCTTACCACAATTATAGCATTTTCCTTTTTGAGTAGAGGCCTTTCCACCCTTATGCTACTTTGGTTTGCGCTGCAGCGCATCTAACTCTATAGGTTTTAGTCCGTAGTAGTCTAGACTGTTTCTTGACTTCCCCTAGTTAGACTTATTAAAGTTCTTACGCGGCGCCTAACCCTTACGCTCAAGGTGCATCTAGTAGATGAGGTCATCTTCCTTGATGGACATCTTGATCAGCTTATTGAGGTTAGTCGGCTGCGTCTCCTTCCTAAGGACTGCAATGCGGACTTCCGGTTTCAACCCGGCGTAGTACTAGGATATAAGGGACTCATTATTCCAGCCTAGTCCGGCGGTGATTCGCTGAAAGTTGGCCGCGTAGTCCTTAGCAGCTGTGCCTTGCTTAAGCTTGTGAAGCTCGCGCTCGGCGGCACGTTTCTTGTCAACACCCCCAAAAACTAAGTTAAGTTCTGCCTCAAGTTTAGCGACTCGCATGAAAATACGCTTAGTATCGTCGCTGGCCGTCCTAGCCAAGTATTCACCGAGGCGTGTTTCGAAGGTTGCATAGGCGGTTCCTCGCATATAGCTGACTATAAAGGTAGTCTTCTTATCCTCAGAATCGAACTTCTCCGAGTTAAGGAAGAAGTAGAGGCGACACTGAGTCAAGAAGGCATCGAGATTATCTCCCGGTCCTCTGAATACATCGGGAATATTCCCCTTACCACTGCCGCTGGTTGACTGTAATAGCATCGTGGTTAGTTTCGCAGGAGTTTTATCTTTACTTAGCTTTAGTTCGTCGTAAAGTTCTAAGTAGGTAGCGTTACTAACGTCGCTTTCTTCGTCGGGAGTAAGGATCCGTTCCTCAGATGAAGCTTTAGGTGGTGGACCCGAAGGCGGTGGTAGTGCGTAAGAGGCGGAGTATAGTATTATTAATCGAGATACTTCGCGCTTCTTTTTGTCGTGACCGTGCCTCGAGCTTAAACTAACAGAGCTTCGTTCGTCGTTATCCCGCTTCCTTGAAGACCTACTAAACATATATTAACCGTAGTCTGGTTACTAATTCCGAAGAATAGTAGTTCAACTTTATTACAAATCAGGGCTCAATATGCCTAATTCCTAGACTTATACCCCGAGGGGCTCGGAAGATGGTAACCAATGAAGTGTTGAATAGACTCTCTCTATATTCTAAGATCGCAATGGATACACCAGTCTAATCGTAACTTCGTAATAGTATTAAGAACTAACTTACAACGACTATATAAGGATAGTAGTTGAACTACGAAGAGTTCATACACAAGGAGTCCCGCTATATATATAACAGTTAGTCTCATTTATCTCATAGTCTCAAGAACGAGACTCACGAGACCCCCGAGACTAGTCTCATGTTCAGCCTTGCGCCAAGTCTGAGACTCATCACGTGACCGGCGCCAACCGTGATATAGTCTGCACATCGTGACACATGTTACCGCCGTAACACTATGATTGATAGTGGAGCAGGACGAGACTTCATGAGCGCCATGTACGCGGAAGAATAGGGCCTACCTCTGTTTAAGAAGAAAGCCTCCTATCTCCTCGCACTCGCTGACGGAAATCTCGCCGGTTATAATTCAGGAACAGTCAGCCACAAGACGAGAGTCGATATAGAAGCGCTAGGTCAGAAAGAAACGATTAAGTTTAATATCACCGACTTAGGTAAAACATATGTTATCCTAGGCTTACCATAGCTCCAACGACACAATCCGCGCATAGATTAGAAAAACTTGACCGTAACCTTGCTAAAGAATCTATACTCTGTTCAGGCCAAGAGGCGTCTTAGAGAACAGGAGAATTTAAGCCCTCAGCGGATGAGGCCAAGCAACGTAGAAGTGGTATGCTGCTATCTCCTTACAAGATAGGACGATAAGCCAGCGTTCGAAATTCCGAAGGAGTATCGGGAATTTAGCGAACTATTTACCGAAGAGGCACCTGAAGAAGCCCTACCACTATACCGCGACTGGGATCACGAGATCGCATTAAAGCCAGGAACTCAGACTAAGAAATTCAAGATATACCCACTAACGAAGGCTCAACGCGATGCGCTAGACGAATACGTCGAAGACTTTCTATCCAAAGGATTCATCAGGGAATCCAAATCTCCCGCAGGATACCCGGCATTCTATGTGCCGAAGCCAGACGGCGGACTACGATTATGCATTAACTACAGGCACTTGAACGAGATCACCATTAAGAACGCCTACACTTTACCCTTAATATCGGAGTTAAGAGACCGACTCCAAGGAGCCTTATAGTTCACGAAATTCGATATCCTATCGGTATTCCATCGAATTAGGATCAAGGAGGGCGATGAGTGGAAGACAGTATTCCGCACACATAAGGGACATTACGAGTACTTGGTAATGCTATTCGGGCTAACCAATGCACCCGCAACGTTCTAGGCTTACATTAACAACGTATTACGGGAATATATTGATGAGTTCGTGTATATCTACATCGACGATATTTTGATATACTCCCGGACGATTAAACAGTACGTCGAACACGTCCAAAAGGTCTTACACGCTTTACGAAAATACAATCTAAGGCTGAAACCCTTAAAGTCGGAATTCTATACACAACGCGTTAAGTTCGTTAGATGCGTTATAACCCTAGACGGAGTCGAAGTCGACCCCGAAAAGATTAAACAAGTCAAGGAATGGCCTGTACCACGCTCTGTTAAGGACGTACAGTCATTTCACGGATTTGCCAACTACTACCGGCAATTCATTCTGGGATTCTCAAAAGTGGCAGCACCACTCACGGGTCTCATGAGTAAGAAGGAGTCTTTCTCATGGACAAACGAGCATTAAAAGGCCTTTGATAAGCTTAAACGATTGTTACTCACAATACCTGTGCTATACTTGTTCGACCCCGACTTACCCTGCACGGTCGAAACGGATGCTTCCAAGTATGCCCTTAGAGCAGTCCTCAGCTAACTAGGCAAGGATGGCAGATTACACCTAATCGCGTTCTATAGTCGAAAATTCATCGATGCGGAGACACGATATACGACCGGAGACTAGGAACTACTCGCCATAGTCGATGCGCTTAAATATTAGAGATACTACCTTGAAGGAGCAAAACACCCCTTTACGGTATACACCGACCATGCTAACTTACGCAACTTTACGACCACGAAGGAGCTTAACATGAGACAACTTCGCTAGTTAGATATATTAGCATCATACAACTTCGTTGTCGTCTATAGGAGTAGTAAACTAAACGCTAATGCGGACGCATTGAGCAGGCGGGTAGATTACCAAGAAGGCGATACTTTCAAAGTGCAACGCGCCTTATTCAAGGAATAAGACGGAAAACTTGTTCACCAGGTAGCTGTGATGGAATCCGCTCACACGCCCGAGCAACAAGAAATCATGACAGCGCAAAATAATGAAATAGGAGACCAGATAGGTTCTTACCATATCTGTTAAGAACTCGGACTATAACCCGGAGACCATAACCTGTTCTGCTACGAAGGATTGATCTGGATACCGCCCAAACTGGAAAAGAAATGGATCTTGAAGCACTACGAACCACCTCTCCAAGGACACGCGAGACCTGAGATTGTCCTTGAACGCCTCAGAAATAGCTATTAGTTCCCGAGAATGCGTTAAAAGGTGTTCGCCCAGATCTAGAAATGCAACCTATGCCGCAAAGCTAAATACGAACGACACAAACCTTACGGATTATTGCAACTAAACCAACCACCTGAGAAACCTTGGCAGGTTGTCTTAATGGATTTCCTGGGACCACTACCTAAATCAACTAATGAGGATGGAGTCGCCTACGAAAACGTCATGGTTGTCGTAGACAGACTCACAAAATATACGGAATTTATACCCTTACCACGCAAGTACGGAACGCTATACCTTGCGAAGGTATTCATTAAAAGCATTATTACAAGGCACGGGATACCGGAACGAATCATTTCCGACAGAGATCGAAAATTTACATCCCATTTCTAGGAAGAACTCTGCCAGGCCTTACAGATTAAGCGAGCAATATCTACCGCATACTACCCAGTCACAGATAGACAAACCAAGCGAATGAATCAGACCCTTAAGCAGTATCTTCGAATTTATGTGGATGACGAACAGTCGAACTGGTCTACTTTACTACCTCAAGCTGCGCTCGCGTATAACGCTACCAAATAAGAAACCATCGGGATAACACTATTCTTCGCGAACTTTAGACGAGAACCAAGACTTACGACTGATATTAAAGGCTATCTACCGACAGAAGCAACGGTCGTTGCGGAAAATATATATTACCTTCATCAATAATTGAAGTCTGACATACGGTTCCTAAATAAAAGAATGGCTAATCAAGCAAATAAGAAAAGAGTTGCGGGACCAACTCTTAAGGAGGGGGACAAGGTCTACTTGTGGCGGCGGAACATCAAAACCAAACGCCAAAGTAGCAAACTCGATTTCCTAAAACTCGGACTATTTAAGATTAGATCTATCAAGGGGCCGGTTAATTACGAACTCGAGCTACCAAAGTCTATAAGGATACACCCAGTATTCTATATCTCGCTCTTAGAACGAGCAGACCCCGATACACCCGTTAACGAATCCGTAGAGATTACCCCGGAAGACCAAGAAGAGACCTACGAGGTCGAACAAATCGTCAAGCATGCCTAGGACAATCGTCAACACACGTATTACGTCAAATAGAAGGGGTACCCACACGAGGAAAATACCTGGGAACCCTTCAGGAACTTCCAGGGGTGGCAGGATTTGGTTAAGTACCACCTAACCCACCCAGAAGAACCTATCCCGCCGGGCTTGGGCCCGAGGATCCAACAGGAGAAACGAAGGCAGCGGCAAGATTAGGATCCTACACACTCCACACGGCCTTGTCCGAAACGGAGGAGGCGTTCTCGTGCGACACCAGGTCACGCGACAACTCCTCCAGCTCCCCGTTTATCAAGCCACCGTTATCCACCCGCTAGCGCTCCTCCTCCTCTTCAAGCTCGTCCAGAAGACACACGGTCTTCGCTTTAGCACGCGCCTCCGCCAGTTTAAGAAGCTTGCGCTTCCGCGCGATCTTTGCGGCTAACACACGCTGCCGTTCTATAAGTTGTTCTAACTCGTCCATATCATTCTCGATTTCGGTTTTCGTCTCTTCCCTCGTACGGTCGAGGCTCTCCCACGAAACGTTCACGCATTTAATACCTTTTGCGGCGCAGCTCGCACATTTCAGGCTCCTCGAAGACGGCATAACCACGCAACGGATATTATGCTTAAAGCAGTGTTCGCAGGCCAGAGGACTTATTTCGCCGTACTTCTCGATCTCTTCGAAAGCGCGTTTCTTTTATTTACGGTAGTAAGTCGATTTCGGTTAGCCGTTGTATTTAGGAGAATCGAGGGAGGAAAGTTGCGACATCTTTGACACAGCCCGCGAGGGGCACGCCTTACCTTTTGTAGAGAAGCTTAGGACAAGCTTACTAAGGAGGGGGACTATATTACGGCGGTAACATGTGTCACGATGTACAGACTATATCACGGTTAGCGCCGGTCACGTGATGAGTCTCAGACTTGGCGCAAGGCTGAACATGAGACCAGTCTCGGGGGTCTCGTGAGTCTCGTTCTTGAGACTATGAGACAAATGAGACCAACTATTATATATACAGCGGGACTCCTTATGTATAAACTCTTCGTAGTTCAACTACTATCCTTACATAGTCGTTGCAAGTTAGTTCTCAATACTATTACAAAGTCACGATCAGACTGGTATATCCATTACGATCTTAGAACATAGAGAGAGTCTATTCAACACTTCATTGGTTACCATCTTCCGAGCCCCTCGGGGTACAAGTCCAGGAATTAGGCACATTGAGCCCTGATTTGTAACACCGACACTCCAGTTAACGACTCCGTGGAGATCGCCCTAGAGGACCAAGAAGAGACCTACGAGGTCGAACAAATCATTAAACACGCCTAGGATAATCGTCAGCACACATATTACGTTAAATGGAAGGGATACCTACATGAGGAAAACACTTAGGAACCCTTTAAGAACTTCTAAGGGTAGTAGGACCTGGTCGAATACCACCTGTACCACCTAAATGAACCTATCCCGCCGGGCTTGGGCCCGAGGATCTAACAGGAGAAGCGGAGACAGCGGTAAGATTAGGATCCTAAGCACTCTACACCGCCTTGTCCGAAACGGAGGAAGTGTTCTTATACAACACTAGGTCGCGCGATAACTCTTCTAGTTCCCCGTTCGTTAAGCTACTATTATCTACCCGCTGGCGCTCTTCCTCCTCTTCTAGTTCGTTAAGAAGATAAACGGTCTTCGCCTTAGCACGCGCCTCTGCTAACTTCAGAAGCTTACGCTTCCGCGTAATCTTTGCGGCTAATATACGCTGCCGCTCTATGAGTTGTTCTAACTCGTCTATATTATTCTCGATTTTGGTCTTCGTCTCTTCCCGCGTACGGTTAAGACTCTCCCATGAGATATTAATATACTTTATGCCTTTTGCGGCGCAGCTCGCGTATTTTAAGCTCCTCGACGACGGTATAACCACGCAGCGAATGTTGTGTTTGAAATAATGTTTATAGGCCAGAGGACTTATTTCGCCGTACTTCTCGATTTCCTCGAAAGCGCGTTTCTTTTGTTTACGGTAGTAAGTCGATTTCGGTTCGCCGTTGTATTTGGAGGAATTGAGGGAGGAGGGTTGCGATATCTTTAATACAGCCCGCGAGGGGCACACCTTACCTTTTGTAGAAAAGCTTGGGACAAGCTTACTAAGAAGGGGGACTATGTTACGGCGGTAACATGTGTTACGATGTGCAGGCTATATCACGGTAAACGCCGGTCACGTGATATAGTCTTATACTTGGCGCAAGGCTGAGGATGAGACTGGTCTTACGGTCTCGTGGGTCTCATGTTTGAGACAGCGAGACTGGTAAGACACGGGTGTTATATATACACTCGCCCTGTTATATATGAACTCTTCATAGTTTAACTACTATCCTTATATAGTCGTTGTAAGTCAGTTCTCAATACTATTACGAAGTTACGATTTGACTATTGTGTCCATTGCGATCTTGGAACATTGAGAGAGTCTATCTATTACTTCATTGGTTACCATCCTCCGAACCCCTCGGGGTACAAGTCTAGGAATTAGGCACATTGAGTCTTGATTTGTAACAAGAGTTTAGAGACGAATAGCTACTAAACGATATACATAGGCCGATAAACGAGATCCTATCGTTAAGACTATATATAGGCCGCATTACGAAGACGACCGTCTAGACTACGCAAATTCGATAGAAGTTAGACGATAAGATAATCATCTATAAGGATATCGAACTACCTATATAAGGTATTCGTAATCTAATACGATATCAGCTAGCACTCGCGAAGTCTATCTTTAAGCAAGATCTTTATTTCGATCTAGATAATATCCCACGATACCTATTAGATGAGATTATTAATAACTAGGATACTAGAAGTCTAGGTATATCCTTTCTAACCGACGTCCGCAACGTATATCTAAAGGACAGGATAGGTTAGCTATTTAAGAAGATAATATAGCAGTTAGAGCTAGTCGAGTTATTCCTTTTACGAGACTTAGAGGGTAATTAGTACTTACGATCAAGCGCTGTTAAACAGTATAAGAGAATAGTCTAACGGTTTTTAGAGCACATATCCGTCCCTATATAATATAGTTCTAGATAACCTGCGAGGAGGGTGGAGTTCCTTAGCTTACGCTAGTACAATAAGCAGGCGGATATAAGAAATATCTTTATCTACGACGGAATAGTAATATTTATACTCTCTTATTATAAATTACTTAATCTTACTAATGCTGCGCGATTTCCCGTTCGTATACTACTACTAGAAGTAGGCGAACTACTCGTACAATATCTTATACTTATTATACTACTTCGTATTTAGATACTTTATTAAATAAAGAGCGAGACACCGATAAGCGAGTATCTATAGGTAGGAGAAGGTACTATCTAGTCGGAGGATCGAATAACGAGGATATTCACCTCAGCGACCACCACGGCGATTAGCATAAAAATTAATATCTGTAGCTAGAGATAAATCGTAGCTAGTATCGCTATTAAGAAGTTCGTAGGGACGAACTATTAGCTTAACGCTATTAACGAAGATAGTGATAAGGACGAGGCGGGTCTACTAGGCGGTGCTATACCTAAAGCACTATATTAGCAAGCATCTTATACGCCTGTAACTAGAAATCGAGCGTATAGTAGGACTGTTAATTTTCGCGGGGGCTTAACTAACGCTATACTCTAGGAGTTCATCCGTGTTAGTCGTATATAGTATAATTATATTAATAAAGACAAAGGCAAGGGTTAAAGTCTAAAGTATAACCGAGTAAAGTTAGGAGATCTAATTCTATAGCTACCTTTAGCGAAGAGGCTGGCGTAGAGAGGAACGAGGCAGTAGTATAGACGAGTATAGAATATAGATAAAGCGAGGGAAGCGCTGTAACAACTTTATAGTCCTATAGTAGAATATAAGACCTTGAAGTAAGAAGAGACGATACAGGCGGTCGTACGCGGGCTCTCTCCGATTATCTCTATTCTTAGGATAGGTAAGGGAAAGAGTTTAACGTATATGCTTCAGTAGAGATTAATAGGAGCTAGAACTACTATTATTATCGTTCTAATACTTACCCTAAAGAAGGATACAATTCGAAAGTATTAGGACTTTAGCATCGAGTATAGGGTTTAGAATAAGGAGCTAGCGTATAGAATTAGAAATACGCTTATCCTTATAAGTCTTAACGAGGCTATTAGGATAATATTTAGGGGGTTTCTATATAGACTTTACTCCGAAGGATAATTAGGGAGTATTATACTGGACGAATACTACCTAGTCCTGACCGCTTCGAAGTATAGAGAGAAGATAGAGATAACTAAGAAGTTCCGTAAGCTTAGCTATTAGATAATCTACCTAATAGCGACACTACTAATGCATATATCGTTATAGTTCTCGGAACGGTTACTCTTATCGGAGCTAGGGTTAGGGTTAGGGTTAGGGTTAGGGTTAGGGTTAGGGTTAGGGTTAGGGTTAGGGTTAGG
>AZYM01000353.1:0-12320 GCA_000611715.1 Scolecobasidium constrictum UM 578 | reverse complement strand
TTCCGGTCCAGGATCACTACCCAATTCACGACGAACGGCCATCACCAACGACAATTCTTCCGGAAACCGCAATATCTTCGTTCCTCAAGGCTTCTAAAGCAAACCGCTTGCGGGTTGCGCTTCCTGTTAACTTAACGTCCATCCCTGCGCGGCGAGACACCCCTGCAGCGAGACGATCTGCAGGGTACTTCACCATTGTCGCAGCACAACTTTGGTCCGCGATATAAACACTGGTGTTTCTCACACTATCTAAATAGAATAGCCAATCGTGAGCCTTTTCCATGGTATATACTCGAAAATTACATGTGCGACATTGCCTCTATCGTTCGCCAAAAGGTAAGGTCGATCTAGGCTGAAACCAACAATCCCATCTGCACAGCCACACCTGGGCTACAACAACGATAAAATCAACGTGCCGAGTCCCTACTCGATAGAAAAGTGCTACCAGAAGTTTGAGGATCTATTACTCCTACGGATGCTGCGTTGTGTGCGACTTCATAGAGTGCCGACACCCCGGTTAGGTACCTGCTACAGAATAGTTACCGCTTTGAGTTAGTATGTCAGTGCTGAGGTAATCTGTTTCGTATCTTATCAGCCAGACACACAGCAGCGGACGTGAGTCCAGCTGATGCCTGGCTAAGACCCTTTTATGCCTTGGCTCCGGAAGGGAAAGACTCCACACCGAGGCCAACATCATTCTCAAACATCATAACATTTAGTATCTCAGATTGGTCATGTATATAGCTAGGGCGATTCATCCACTAATCTATGCTTCTAAAGTCTCTAAGGCCGGCCGCTACGCTGTGATAGAGCAAGTCGTTTCCGCCACTCTCATAGACTTGGACCTGGTGACACTGTGGTAGGTCGGCGACGTGGTTTAACACAGCTTAACGGACGGTCAGATATACGGCCTAAAGAGAAGAATTACTTGCCGTAAGAAGACGTCTGACTACACTCTGGAATCAGCTTGCGGAGAATTTCAAGTACAGGGCGCTGATTAGCAAGGACTACTGCTAAGCACAAATCGAATAGTATAAGTAAAAGCTATATAGCGCTAATTTTGATACAGGGCATACCACAGATACCTGTCTAGTGCGCAGGAGTCAGACTTGATCTGCCGTCGTCTATAACAGCAGTAGCCTACTCGCTTGAGTAAGCCCCACTGGGCTCTCTACTAGCGACCAGGCGGGATGTCCTTATAGATAAGGCTATGCTGAGCTTCATCTCATCATAAGTCGCTAAGCTGGGTGAAGGTCTGTAAACATGAGCGTGACCCGACGAGGTTGTTCAATTAATTCAATATACGTTCTTCAGCATACAGCTAGATAGATACGTATATTCAGGTAACTCGGCCACCAGTTCAACAAGCTAACGCTGCTCGAATGCCATAATTCCGCGATGTGCGCTAACTATGGCCGTTGCGCTCCATCTCTCAAGCAATAATCTGACCACAGCATGGCGTCTCTTGTTTGAGGCTGACTGGTGCGCGTTGCCATACTCGCCACCTTGCGCATGGACATCTGCTCCTGCGTTAAGAAGCAGCTGCACACTCTCTTTCGATCTTCCTGCTATACCAGCGGTAACATCTCATTACTCTTGTCAGTATCTCTACGAGTAGAGCTGCCGCATCACGTGAAGGTACGCTAAGGCAATTCGATTGGATGACATGAATCGCCACACACCGCCTTCGAGCGAGGGTTGACGAAAGCTCGGCGAAGCCTCGGGAGGCTCTCTTCCAGCGTCATCCCCGGCGCCCGCCCGAACCATAGTATACTTAGCTGCTGTAGCCTTTTCCTAATGCGTATATCGACCCTTGAAATCCCCGTATGCACTTATCATGGCGACCGCGCTGGAGAAGTCGGCGCTGCTGAAGCCTGAAATACGTCTTGGTCGAGCCATTGCAGACTTCGAAGCCATCCTTCCCAGCGAACAAAGGACCGCCCTCCATGGGACCAAATGTCGCCTGCAGTCTTCGCCGCCCGAACAGAAGGATGTCATGCGTCTTGTGTCGGACATGGACAAGACATCTGGTGTTGTGGTCGGCAAACGATGCTACGGGCCTCGCTTCACGAATTTCCTCGAAGCCGTGCAGCGGTTCGCCGCGCTCGGGGACGTGGTCGTCGGTGGCAGTCAGAACATTGCTGCTTGCGGGGTGTGGGCGCTGGTGCGGATGACAGTGCTTGTAAGTAGTGCCACAATGCTGGATTGAGGAGTCATCACAGTAGGAATAACTCCCGAAGTCAATCGCTAGCTACTCGGCCTACCTCGACAAGCTCTCGAGCCTCTTCATGACCATCGGTCGCAGCGCGCCCACACAACAGGCGCTCGGGCTCCTCTACCCCCAGTCGAAACGATTACAGACGTGTTTTACGGAATACTACGTGGTAGTCGTACAATTTTGTCGTCATATATGGACGTTCGTGCAGAAGTCGGCAATTCAGAGATACGTAACCACACTGAGCGGTAGCGAACTGAACCAATTTAAGTCCGACTTGGAGCAGTGGGCGAGAGACATCAAAGAGGAGGTCGATCTCATGGAAGTTCGAGATATTGTCGATCTGAAGAGCATAGTCAGGAGGGAGAACAGCTCTGCGGCACATCGGCGGCGCCTACAGCAGCGATTGCGAATACTGAATCTGTGCAGCACATACAACCAATCAACCATTTGGAAGCAAACAAGGAAGCTCGGCACTTCGTCATTGGTCGCTCGATGTGTGGAGTACGCCACATGGACATGTCAGCCTGGTCCGTCGAGCATAGTGTTTGTAGGCAAGCTCGGATGTGGGAAGTCTGTGCTGATGGCCAGCATTGTCAATGATCTAGTCAGTAGTACGCCGGCCGAACAGACGCCTGTTGCATACTTCTTCTGCCGGCACGACGTTCCTGAGAGCCTGAAGGCTCGGACGATCCTTGGATCTCTCATTCGGCAACTGCTCGAGTCCATCAAAGACTTCGAGGTCGCAAAGACGATTCCCGTTGAGACGGTACTTGAAATGGACAGCGACGACCTACAAAATCTCGTGGAGCACACTTTTCCCGGAGATAAATCAGCGTACTTTGTTCTTGATGGCATCGATGAATGCGACCTTGCTGTAATGGAGGACATTCTTGAACAGCTACAACGGCTCCAGAAGAGTATCAAGCTCAAGCTTTGTATCTCTATCCGCCTCGACCCATCGAAAAAGGAGTCGTTGGGTCTGAAAGGACTCGGGAATGTCACCACCGTTAATATGTCTGACAACAATCCTGACATCGATGGATATGTCCGTGCAGAGCTGGAAAGTCGCATCGAATCTGGAAAGCTGAAACTGGGAGATCCCACCATCATCCTGGATATTGCGGAACAGCTCACAGCGGGTTCGCAAGGCATGTTTCTGTGGGTTGCTTTGCAGCTCGAGACCCTCTGTGCTATGCAGACGGATGAGGCGATCCGCCAAGCCCTCGACGACCTTCCACGTGACCTTTCGGAGACTTTCGCCCGCATCCTCGCACGAGCTGGACAAGGTCATAGCAGTTACCAGATGCCTATCCTGGCGCTTATTACCGCTGCATTCCGTCCTTTGACCACAGAAGAGATTCGCGAAGCATTAAGTGTGACGCCAGGTGACACGGACTGGAGACCCTCGAGCTTGCTCAATGAAGTCGCGTCTGCGTTAGCCTGCTGTGGCAGTGTCATTATTATGGACGAAGAAGAACAGACTGTCCGCCTGGTGCACCACAGCTTTAAGCAGTTTCTCTTCGAAAAATGGAAACTTGTAGGAAATGTACAATTTACGCCGGAGCTCGCACACAAGACTGTCGCCGAGATCACTGTCACGTACCTCAACTATGGTGTTTTCAGTACGCAGTTATCGACGAAGGTTGCGCCCCGCGTAGTCGTAGGTTCAGCACCATCCCAGATCATCTCGTCGACAATGTCGTCCAGCACAAAACGAAATGTGGCAATCAAGCTATTGGCAAGATGGAAGAGTCCTGATATAGACTTGGGAAAAACCCTGTTGGAGACGACTAGCTCCCCACTATCGCAGTCCATTCAAGATTTCTGCTTTTTCACCTACGCGAGATCGTACTGTATCTCACATGTCGTGCATACATCGGCGTTGAACCTAGCGTTGACCCATTTGTTTGTACGGCTGCTGGATGGGAACGGTGTTCAGCTGAATATTGTGGGTGAGGACAGCTTGAGACTGCTATTGAACGCAGCCAAGACAGGAAACGATGCTTTGGTCGGAGCATTGGTCGCAACGGACAAGGTCGATGTCAAAGCTACGGATAGTAACGGGCGGACAGCGCTAATATGTGCCGCTGGAAATGGACACCACACTGCCGTCATAGTGCTGATCGAGACCGGCAAGGCCGAGGTCGAGGCTGTAGATAACAGTGGCCAGACAGCGCTGATGTGTGCCGCTGGACATGGACATTCAGATGTCGTCAGGGCGTTGATCGGGACTGGCAAGGCCAAGGTCGAGGCTGTGGACAAATATGGCCGGACAGCGCTGATGTGTGCCGCTGAAAATGGATACTCAGATGCTGTCAAGGTGCTCATCGAGATTGGCAAGGCCAAGGTCGAGGCTGTAGATGACAATGGCCAGACAGCGCTGATGTGTGCCGCTGAAAATGCGTATTCAGAAGTTGCCAGGGTGCTGATCGAGACTGGCAAGGCCAAGGTCGAGGCTGTGGATAGTTATGGCCGAACAGCGCTGATATGTGCCGCTGAAAATGCGCATTCAGATGTTGCCAGGGTGCTGATCGAGACTGGCAAGGCTGAGGTCGAGGCTACTGATAGTGTTGGTCGAACAGCGCTGACACGGGCATCCCAAAATGGACACTCAGATGTCGTCAGGGCGCTGATCGAGACTGGCAAGGCCAAGGTCGAGGCTGTGGACAAATATGGCCGGACAGCGCTGATGTGTGCCGCTGAAAATGGATACTCAGATGCTGTCAAGGTGCTCATCGAGATTGGCAAGGCCAAGGTCGAGGCTGTGGACAGTTATGGCCAGACAGCGCTGATGTGTGCCGCTGAAAATGGATACTCAGATGCTGTCAAGGTGCTGATCGAGACTGGCAAGGCTGAGGTCGAGGCTACTGATAATGTTGGTCGGACAGCGCTGACATGGGCAGCCCAAAGTGGACACTCAGATACTGTCAGGGTGCTCATCGAGATCGGCAAGGCCAAGGTCGAGGCTGTAGATGACAATGGCCAGACAGCGCTGATGTGTGCCGCTGAAAGTGGACAGTCAGCTGCTTCTAAAGTGCTGATCGAGATTGGCAAGGCCAAGGTCGGGGCAGTGGATGACAATGGCCGGACGGCACTGATATGGGCCGCTGAAAGTGGACACGCAGATGTCGTCAAGGAGCTAATCGAGACTGGCGAGGCCAAGGTGGAGCATGTGGAATTGTATGGCCGGACAGCGCTGATATGGGCAGCTCAAAACGGACACTCAGATGTCGTCAAGGCGCTAATCGAGACTGGCAAGGCCAAGGTCGAGGCTGTGGATAGTTATGGCCGGACAGCGCTGATATGGGCGGCCCAAAACGGACACTCAGATGCTGTCAAGGTGTTGATCGAGGCCGGTAAGGCTAAGGTCGAGGCTACTGATAGTATTGGCCGGACAGCGCTGATCTGTGCTGCTCAAAATGGCTGTCTCGATGTTCTCACGGTGCTAATCGGCACTGGGAAGGCTAAGGTCAACACTGTCGAAAGGTATAGTCGGACAGCGCTGATATGTGCCGCTCAAAATGGACATTCAGATGTCGTCGAGGAGCTACTCAAGACTGGCAAGGCCAAAGTCGAGGCTGTGGATAATTATGGCCGGACAGCGTTGGGATGGGCGGCTCAAAATAGACACTCAGATGCTGTCAAGGTGCTGAACGAGATGGGTAAGGTCGAGGTCGAGGTCGAGGTCGAGGTCGAGGCGGTCGATACGCATAGCTGGACACCTGTTGATGCAGAAGTAGGCGCCGCACACTTTGCTGGAAATGATAGGTAATGGGTCCAGATTGGAGAGCGCGAAAGCAGCGTGGCGTTACGGTTAGCATCTGAACCACGTGACACTGTCATTCGAGTCCAGAGTAGCTGAGTCTATTGTAGGTGCGTCCCGCTTGTCCTATTGTGCCAAGCCCCACAGGACAATGCGAACAGCGAAGGCAGAAGGATGTCAGATTAGTACGCAGGAATAGTCTTTCCTTGGGTATTGCGTTGTCTAGGTTGACGTATTACTCATTGGTAGAGGACTAATTGTAACATCGAGCTTGAAGCAAACCACCACATCACGTGACAAGCAAGGCTTACCCGAATATCATTTTCGATAAAATTGAACAACCTCGTCGGGTCACGCTCATGTTTACAGACCTTCACCCAGCTTAGCGACTTATGATGAGATGAAGCTCAGCATAGCCTTATCTATAAGGACATCCCGCCTGGTCGCTAGTAGAGAGCCCAGTGGGGCTTACTCAAGCGAGTAGGCTACTGCTGTTATAGACGACGGCAGATCAAGTCTGACTCCTGCGCACTAGACAGGTATCTGTGGTATGCCCTGTATCAAAATTAGCGCTATATAGCTTTTACTTATACTATTCGATTTGTGCTTAGCAGTAGTCCTTGCTAATCAGCGCCCTGTACTTGAAATTCTCCGCAAGCTGATTCCAGAGTGTAGTCAGACGTCTTCTTACGGCAAGTAATTCTTCTCTTTAGGCCGTATATCTGACCGTCCGTTAAGCTGTGTTAAACCACGTCGCCGACCTACCACAGTGTCACCAGGTCCAAGTCTATGAGAGTGGCGGAAACGACTTGCTCTATCACAGCGTAGCGGCCGGCCTTAGAGACTTTAGAAGCATAGATTAGTGGATGAATCGCCCTAGCTATATACATGACCAATCTGAGATACTAAATGTTATGATGTTTGAGAATGATGTTGGCCTCGGTGTGGAGTCTTTCCCTTCCGGAGCCAAGGCATAAAAGGGTCTTAGCCAGGCATCAGCTGGACTCACGTCCGCTGCTGTGTGTCTGGCTGATAAGATACGAAACAGATTACCTCAGCACTGACATACTAACTCAAAGCGGTAACTATTCTGTAGCAGGTACCTAACCGGGGTGTCGGCACTCTATGAAGTCGCACACAACGCAGCATCCGTAGGAGTAATAGATCCTCAAACTTCTGGTAGCACTTTTCTATCGAGTAGGGACTCGGCACGTTGATTTTATCGTTGTTGTAGCCCAGGTGTGGCTGTGCAGATGGGATTGTTGGTTTCAGCCTAGATCGACCTTACCTTTTGGCGAACGATAGAGGCAATGTCGCACATGTAATTTTCGAGTATATACCATGGAAAAGGCTCACGATTGGCTATTCTATTTAGATAGTGTGAGAAACACCAGTGTTTATATCGCGGACCAAAGTTGTGCTGCGACAATGGTGAAGTACCCTGCAGATCGTCTCGCTGCAGGGGTGTCTCGCCGCGCAGGGATGGACGTTATTAAGCTTGTAAAAATACTGCATAGCGTACGGAAATGCTCCAACCTAAATTTACCAGTCTGTGGCTTGCCTCTTCATCTGACTTATTCGGTTAGCGCGTGATGTCCTCCTCTGCCCAAGGAACAAGCAGGTTCACGTGGTCAGGCGCTACGACGATTTGATTATGTCTTCAAATCGACTATTGCTCCATGTGAATCTATAATCTCATGTTACGATAGGAAAGCTATCTGTGCAGTAAGCGTTGGCACTAGCCTACCCATTCGGTCACTTGATATGACAACCAATTCTGGCGTCGAATCCCAGCAGTGGAGTTCACTCCACGAGAAGTAGCCAATGAGAACTCCAATTTTTGATTTCAGCCACTTGATATCCAAGCGCTTTGTTTTCCAGATGACACCCGCGACAATTTGCTCGATCAACTTCGGTCACGATGACATATCAAGGTGTGCTGAGGCTTTAGTACCATCACACGGGTACAGACCCTTTTCTATGCATTTGACCGTCCTTGGGTGCCTTTCCACGACTAATCACAGTATGAAGCTTTGCACAGACACATATCACAGAAGAGCCGCAGTGGTGCTACAGTTGAGCTTCGACCAAGGATAGACCATGCAGCGAGTATACTTAGTTGTAGTCATGATTGCTGGCTTGACCTGTCACAATGCCGAGAAAAGGAAGAAGTGATATCTCACAGCTTTTCAAATGCTGGGTCAGTTTAGTATATTTATGCTCCCCTCGGAGAACTTAAATCTTTAGTCCATACCAACATAGCCAGAACCAACCTTTGTATTCCATTCCTCCATATCCAGAATCAACTTTTGTAGCCAACACTCTTCCACCACTTTCACCTCTTTCTCTCTCTCTCTCTCTCTCTCTCTGTGTGTGTTAGAACCATGCCAACACTAGCAGAGAAGCTTGTCGTCTGTCAAGATTCTATTGGGTACAACTTCAACAACAAATGGCTTTGTGCCACAGCATTGAATACTTGGGAACACGGTACTGCCATCGACAGAGGGCCTTTCACGCTGCTTCCTCGAAACGACCGCATGGCGGTTTATGGCGATGCACTCGCTTCAGCACATCTTTGCCAGAAGTGGATCAACACGCGACTTTCGAAAGGTACTACCAAGCACGCATTTCGATTAATGTTTGAGTTAATATTCAGTTTGCCATAGGGGAGTGGACCACCATTCGCCAAAGCGTTCTGAGCAATCAAAATCTGGCTGAAGTTGGCTTCATGCATGGCCTCGAGCTCTGCGTCTTGCTCAACCCAGGGACGTCGAGCGTTTCGAAAAATACCATGTCGACTACTATTGAAGCCCTACTTGCTGCCGTGCATATCGACGGCGGGGATGCTGCCCTTGAACAGGTAATTGCACGCCTGGGCTTGATTCCAGCAAGTCTTGAAGAGGTCTGATGGCAATCAACTATTCCAACAGACCACGCATGAGCTTGAAGCTTTCGGGTAACAATGATCGAGATTGAAGATCTGACTATTGTCCAACACGCAAGGGTTTGCAGCAACGCAGCACGTTTCAATAGGTGGTACGTGAATCAATGAGTAGGGCCATATTAGCCCGAGATCCTCTAATTGCCCCAGATCTGGATTGCAGTTTTGTGCATGTAGGTATGCTGAGTCATAGTGAGCTCTATTTTACAGCTAGCTTGAGGGTATATTTAGTCTGTGTCAAGCTTAGCCAATCGTCATCGCTGTCGCTGGTGCACTTGCTGAAAACGATATGCGCTGGTTGCATGAGTTGGCTCGTTACATGTGGACAGACATTACTGTCCTTCAAACAATATCGTAGGATATTAAAGCTGATTGTTTCCCGATGACATTGTTCACGGCCCCGCCATGCATGATGCCATGAACATACGCCTCTCCGATAAGCAAGAACTGATTATTTAGCCTGTTTCGGTATGCTGTTCTCCTCAGTGTCATCGGGACAGTTCCACCACAAAGCACGCAGATGATATCGTCTGGTCGTAGTGCAGCTGAACCAAGTCCAACATAGCCCTTGGCGGTATGAAATATTCGTCTCCCTCTACAGCTGCTCAGAGCCGCATGTACGAAGCGATCAACTTGCCAGTCGTTGCGGATTCGTCCTTTGCCCTGAGCGCAAGCGATGACTTGCTCTCGGCATGACCAAAACTCAAGAAAATCGGCAAGATGCATTTTTCTATCTGTCACTAGCGTGCCGTAATGATCCTTGCCCGCTGTTACAGTCCAGCAGCAAACATGATCGATATCGTCAGTGGTCGAATAGATATGGCGAGCAGCGAGAACGTCTGCTATTATCTTGACAAGCTTAACCGTCTGTTCTGAAATACTGTCTGTGCCGGAAATCGTATCGCTTATCCGAACGACTCGATCGACTTCGACCCCTTGCATATGCAAAACCTGATGATGGTTCCCGCTCCACTCGATTTGTGGCCGAGGAAGACCTTTGCAAGCATTGAAACCCGGTAGCTCAGGATCAAATTGAGCTATGGATACGCTGTGAGACAAGTTCCAGCGAGGAACCCAAGTAGGCCTGTAGGACTTCATGATGTCGTGTTGTACCGCCATGAGCACGTCCGGTGAACCCATCCGCTTCATGAACATCCTAGCGACCTCTTTATATAAGGACTTCAACCTAATTTTGTGATTGGGTCGGACTGCACACGGGACACCATTAACGCCGAACTCTCTTGTAAGGCCTAACAGGCTGTACACTCGATCCTTTGGGTTGGTACAACCGAATCGACGGCTCGCTTGCAACCAGTAAAGTAAAGAATGGCTGCTTCCGGCCGACAGCCGAGAAAGCATGTATGCATTGTCCGCAGTAGGTATGGGTGCATACCATATCATGTAGTCGAACGTGCGAATCATAGCTGCCACTCTGCAAACCTGCTCCCAGGCAACTTTATGAGCTCCCCATAAGACTTCTATTGTGCCTGTTGCCGCGGCCACCTCTTGTATGATCCAAACCCGCGAAAACCAACCCTGGCTGTAGAAAGAAGCAAGGAGATGTCGAGTCGGACTGTGTGACAGAGCATGCGACACGCTGTCCTTTCTCCCAGACAGGCGCTTGACGGCATTGAAAGCCGCTTGAGCCTCGCGATGGTGATCATCGCCAATCCAGACTACTACGCCTTGAGCCATTCGATAAATGTATGGCATGAGCAAAATTTGCTTGTCTTTTTCGTCTTTGTCCTGCTGGTTGATGCAGATGGCATCAGCCCATACCAGTTCCATGTCGTTGTTATTGCGTAGTCGTTTGAGAGCATGCATCAAGTTGCGTCTGACTCTGATCAATTTCCCTTCGCAATACAGATACTCAGTCTCTTTAGCGGCTCCCCAAGTATACGACAACGCATGATATCGTGGCAAACAGGTGAGTGACTCGACCGTCATGCGACAGCTTAGGACCTTCCCATAGGACGTTTCAAGCTGGATCTCAAGGAGTCTGATGTGGTTGGACGATGGCAGCGGCTTGTATCGGTACGTATGATCATTTGAGAAGTCATCGTCGACTTCATTGGCGACCCGAAGTGGCCGTTGCCGTTGACTTCGGCCTCGACCATCGGAAAAGTCTCGCTGAAATTCTCGTTGCTCGTGCGCTGCAGACCTGGATTGAAGGTCGTGCTCTTGCGAAGGGATGGCTGAAAATGGATGTTCGAGAAATCTCCTCTCCTTTAGATCACAAGCGCGGATCATGCATAACTGACGAGATTCTGCCATGGTACAAGCTGGGACAGATGAATTGTTTCAATCCTGCCAGATTTGCTTTAGTCTGTCCGTGCATATGAATCACGTGATATCAACCCTAGGACGACGAGATGTCAGTCAACAGGGCCACTCACCCATGCTCAGGTATACGATGTGATCAGTAGTGATATTGCATTCAGATCCTGCTGGTAATCTGCACTGCAATGATTCGCGCTGGCTCACGTGACTCCCTCCTGAAGCCCTGAAGCTGCGCCACATGTTGTTCGAATTACCGAGGCAGTGTAATTAGTATGCTTCCGCTATATATATGCTTAGCTGATTAGTACTCCGCAGCGGATCAGGTTAGAATTTCCCCTCATTCCCCACCTCTTATTTCCGCACCCATGCAATCACATTTTCCTACCGTTGCAACACCTTCAGGCTGAGCGGATCATTCGACTATATAGACTCTCAATCGCTTCCTGGCACGAGAAGGTGGTTCGAGATGGGATTTATGTGCTGCGCAGCACGCGACTGTGAAAAGATATAGTGGGTGGCAACTGTCCAATGTTATCGATGTAAGATCATACTTGAGGATGGTCTGAACTTGAAGCAGGTCTCTGGAGCAAAGAAAAGATCTGTTGAGGCGAAGGAGCTGGGAGGTAGAAAGCAAAACCTAATCGATTAAAGATAAAGTAAGTTTGATAGTCAGTTGCCACCAGAAAAATGTGCAATGTGCAAATATAGCGCCGAGTTAGCGCGTGTGCAATGGCCTCATCCCATTGATGTCGATGTCATGCATGCCTCTTCTTCTGAACTTACATCCACTAAAAGTGCATTTACAGTTATGACCAAAGTAACATAAAATATCTCGGCATTCGAGCCCAATAGGACAAGGCTGCCGCCGTGTAAGAAACCTGAGCACTTCTTTCTCCGGATCGGTGAGGATGTTGTGGAAGAATTCGCACTCCGATTCTGCTTTCGAGCAATTCCCCCGCAAGTGGTGCTCATTACAAGGTCCACGTTTCCCAAACCTTACTTGGTGTTCCTTCTTTAGGTCCAGACTGTCCCACGCTGATTGTACGGGCTTCTGTAAGAACGCATCGACCCTTTGGTCCCTGCCATTGAGGTAGACCTGTCCTACGGTCCTTGGTCGT
>AZYM01000347.1:0-17492 GCA_000611715.1 Scolecobasidium constrictum UM 578 | reverse complement strand
GTTCTATGAGTTATTCTAACTCGTCTATATTATTCTCGATTTCGGTTTTCGTCTCTTCCCTCGTACGGTCGAGGCTCTCCCACGAAACGTTTACGTATTTGATGCCTTTCGCGGCGCAGCTCGCATATTTTAGGCTCCTCGAAGACGGCATGACCACGTAACGGATATTGTGCTTGAAGCAGTGTTCGCAGGCTAGAGGACTTATTTCGCCGTGCTTCTCGATCTCTTCGAAAGCGCGTTTCTTTTGTTTACGGTAGTAAGTCGATTTCGGTTAGCCGTTGTATTTAGGAGAATCGAGGGAGGAAAGTTGCGACATCTTTGACACAGCCCGCGAGGGGCACGCCTTACCTTTTATAGAGAAGCTTGGGACAAGCTTACTAAGGAGGGGGACTATGTTACGGCGGTAACATGTGTTACGATGTGCAGACTATATCACGGTTAGCGCCGGTCACGTGATAAGTCTTAGACTTGGCGCAAGGCTGAATATGAGACCAGTCTCGGGGGTCTCGTGAGTCTCGTTCTTAAGACTATAAGACAAATAAGACCAACTATTATATATACAGCGGGACTCCTTGTGTATGAACTCTTCGTAGTTCAACTACTATCCTTACATAGTTGTTGTAAGTTAGTTCTCAATACTATTACGAAGTCACGATTAGACTGGTGTGTCTATTGCGATCTTGGAACATAGAGAGAGTCTATTTAACACTTCATTGGTTACCATCTTCCGAGCCCCTCGGGGTACAAGTCCAGGAATTAGGCACATTGAGCCCTGATTTGTAACAGTTTAACTACTATTCTTATATAGTCGTTGTAAGTTAGTTCTTAATACTAGTACGAAGTTACGATAAGACTATTATGTCTATTACGATCTTGGAATATCGAGATAGTCTATCTTTTACTTTATTGGTTACTATCCTCCGAGCCCCTCGGGGTACAAGTCTAGGAATTAGGCACATTGAGCCCTGATTTGTAACAGCAACTATTAGACGAAGTTACGATTATTATTACTCTTACTTAATCCTACTCTTATCTTAAGTATTAAATTAGGAGTAAACCTAAGGAAGTTCTTTAGATTATTACTAGTCAATACTCTGCTTAGGTAAAGTATTAGTTAATCGATAGTAGAGCTAACTTAACAGGTAGCTGTATCGAAGAACCATCTAGTTCCCCTTTTCTTGCACTTGACTGACAGGTCACTGGCAGAATCTTCATCATCGTGGTGAATAGCTCGGGGCGGTGGATGGCGTGTACATCGGTGAATTGAGGCTCCGTAAGCCATTGTTAAGATGCTGCTGGCGCGCGGAGCAGATGCAGGACATAATTTTGCCTATACGCTTTCGGAAACCCAGCCTTGTGCATCTCTCCATTAACGTGCTCGAGGCTTTCGACCGATCGTGCGGAAGCTGGGTTATCTAGATCTCATATTACCAACCCTGCAAGCTTCCGCAGCTGCCTCGGCGAAAGGTTTCTGAGTACGTTGTCTACTTTGGACTTTAGTGCCATTAGGAAAGCGTATGGCACTGGTATTAAGTGGGTTTCCATCTCGCTCCACTCCTTCACAAAAGCCCCGTTTTCATTCTGATCTAGATTTTTCTGTAGATCACCTCGCGACAGCAAAGCTCGGATGCTGCACGGCCCCGAACATCCTTTGTCATGCGTGCTTCCATCCTGAGGCATGCTGCTGTGTTAGTTGGAATGGTGCCAACCAGTCTCAACCTTTTTGGGCTTGGCCCAACTAACAAGTACAGCGGAACCTATTTATTACGCTATTTTAGATAGGAAATGTCTTAGAAGGACTTTAGTTCAAAAAATATTAAACCTTGATATATAATGCTCTGCCCCTCGGATTATTTACGGCATAACTTACTAACTCCATATCATCAACTGTAGTCCGGCCAGTAAGAGAAGCGTTTGGGTACCGTCTAAAGAAATTTGCAATCACAAGCCGCATCTCCATATATGCCAGGTGTATGCCGAGACAGACTGTTTTCAATCATCAGCGCTTATTAGTACGCCGGAGCTGAAAGCTACTTACTTCTCGAGCTGCCGCCAAATGGCATGTGGTATGCTTTCTCTGTTGTTTTCGACTCTGGATTCAACCATCGTTCAGGATCGAATCTGTACTCAAGCTAGTCAGTGGACATTTACAAGTCGGAAAGAGATCTTCTGCTCACTGTTCTGGGTTGGGATGGTACTTTGGGCTTCGGTGCAATGTGTGCGTTTGAATGTCAAGCTCAGTCAGGTACGGCACGTGATATCCTTGGAAAGTAGTCCCGGCTGGCGACGAGACCTCCCGAGGTGTATCACCCGATGCCGGCCCGTATAGACGCAACGTTTCTGACAGTACCGCGTTCAGATACGGAAGCTTTTCTAGATCCTGATCCCTGAATTTGTCTGAAAGCGTGGCAACCTCCGCGACAAGTCGAGTCTGTATTGATGGGTTGCTCAGAACTGCCCAGAGGAGGTACGTGAGAGATGTGGAGGTCGTATCGCTTCCCGCGAACAAGAATTCAGTTGCCTGGTTTGTCAGGTCCTCTTGAGTCATGCCTTTCTGCTTTTCGTCCTCAAGAATAGGAGCAAAGAAGTTCGGCGGAGCTTCTTCTTGGTCACTAAGAAGCATCTGTCTAAGCCGCTGAAGACTTTCGAAGCCGAATTGCCGCCAACTAGCGAGATCGAGCTTGCCGAACAGGACTGAGAGTTGTGTGACGTTGAGAAATGTGTGGAGCCATGGTAAGTCCAGTCGAATAGCCTCGACCATCATGATCCTCTCCAAGGCGGTTATGAATTCGTGTTTCTTGCAAATGACTTTCAGTTCATGTCTTCGCCATATTTAGATGGTTTACTCACTGTGCCAGACTCCAGCATGCGGAACGAGTCTCCAAAGCACAGATCTCCAATTACATCAGCCGCCATGAATGTGAACCACTTCAAAGCGTCAGCCTCTCCCAGTCGGTTCGATTCTTCTCCAATGCGATTAATTGCAAGGTCGACCTTCTTGCGCACCACAGGCTCGAATTTGTGGACTTCAGTATTGCTGAACATGGATCCAAAGATCCGGCGCCGAGCGGAGTGGTGTTTAGCATCTCTAGAAGTGATGAGCGCGGGTGGCCCAGCTCGGTCCTGGAACCAAGGGCCTTTGTTGAAGTCCTTGTGGTTGGAGAGGACTCGTTTGATGTCGTCAGGATCCCCCAAGAGGACGTTATTGGGGCCAATGCGCACGACAGGGCCTGACTCGAAGTCGGTAAACAGTGCAGGGCAACAAAAGAGGACGTTTTGCCGTACCGTATTTCTTATTCAGATTGTGTAAATATTGCAATTTTGAGCCTCGAAATCCTTCAATGGCAAGCATCAGATCCGAAAACTTTGCGTAAAATGGGCCCGGGATATGTCGCAGCGGATTTCTGAGATCCAGGAGATACTAGCAACCAGTCAGCATACTTGGCGTTTGATTTTTCTGGAATTGTCTTGAGCTCACCTTGGACACTGCAGTGGTGATGAGAACAGCGGCGACGAAGAATGCCGAAACAACGACACCGTTGCCCACGGTAGCCAGCAGCATATTGGATGACACTCTCTTAATAATGTAGAAGTCAAGGTGCACTAAGTCACTGCTCAATCATGGTAGAACCACTTGAAGAATGCATACCACCATAGAGTAGCGCATACTTATGGCAAAATGCCAGCCGTGAATCAGCCGGATGGAGATGTGGGGATAGTGCGGGCGGAGATGTGTGCATAGCGCGGGGTAGAAAGAAAGACTCGCCCTCTTGCCTTCCTAGCCAAATCCACATTCCACTGTGCTTGGAAGAAAGGGTCTCGGAATGTGGGCATCTCTTGCCCGAGAATTTTGCTCATACAATTCTCCAGCCTTCACGCATCATCGGAGCACCCTGGACAGAGTGATCCACTGCGAGACCTAACTACGTAATCTGAGGAACAGTCTACAAGTCACCAAGATATTCCAACGAGGTTAATTGAACCAGGCGAAGGCCTCCGGAACACCGCACGGTATTTTAGCTACGATCTGGCAACCCACAGGGTGCGGTGATTGCAATACGATGGTTTGAGCAAATCACGTCAAGCCCTATGGGTGTTCAAGCATCGATGTTCGGCAATTGTTGCAAGGAGAGTTGAGGATGACTTCATAGATTGAACGACTTCCAGATGGATCTGTATCCTTCCGAGACGTGACACATCTGATGGATCTAAGTGAGGATCACAGCCAATCTACCACTGACGTCGCCTTTCTGCAACCTGTCTAATGCTTCATCCACCTGTTCTATCTTCACAAGCTCGACTACAGGTTTTACGCCTTCGTTGACCAGGGCCAGAGCATCTTCGATATCCTTTTTGGTCCCGTTACGCTGACCGACCAAAGTGATGTTCTTCTCCATGAGCATCCCCGTATGAACTCTGAACAAGACTTCGACTTAGCACTGATACCATTCGACCAAAGTGCTGCATTGCAGGGGGACTTACGAAGCCATGACAGGGCCAACTCCAACGATGATCGCGTTGGGTGCCGAATACGCAAGTGCTTGACTAGATGCGTGTAAGATTTGTGAATGGCAATGATGGGAGAGATAAGCCCTACAAGTAAGCACTGCTGATCGCGCTCACAACAACAGTCGACTGCACACCACCAGTTATCTTCAGAATGTCGCCCACCATGTCTTCGTCTTCGAACGAGGCGAATGCGTCCGCTCCACACTCGCGACAGAACTTCTCTTTTGACCTTCTGTCGATGGCCAAGGTTTTGAGACCGGCATGTTTGGCATATTGCAGGACGAGGTGACCAACACCGCCACCTCCTCCGGGGACAGCCAGCCATGTTCCTTTGGGCGCCTGCGTCCTTCGGACGGCAGCAAGTGCAGTTGCGCCTCCACAAAGTATCGGGGCAAGCTCAGCGGCAGGCACGTTGGTCTCTGGTATCCGCGCCAGTGCATGTGCTGGAACACGGACGTACTGCTGTAGTGTGCCATCAGCATCGAAGCCACTGGCCACCTGCTTTGGGCAATGGTTGTCTTGACCGTTGCTGCAAAAGACACATTCGCGACAGGTCCATTTCCTCCAGCCCAGTCCTACGTGGTCTCCAACTCTGAATCCACGTTCTTCCGTTCCTGTGCCAAGAGCTACTAACCTGCCTATCCCCTCGTGACCTCCGACCAGAGGCCTGACCGCCGGGCTAGGGGCTGGCAGACCGCCCTCTCGCGCATGAATATCACCGAAGCATATTCCTGAGGCCTCCAAGCGAACTAATACTTCGTCTGCGTCCGGTTGCTTTACTAGCCAGCTGCGCTCAATGGAGTATCTTGCTCCATAATCATCATGGAGAACTGCCGCCAACTGGGTCTCGGGAATAGCGACGACGGAGGGTGCATAAGGCATTGTCAATGAATAATTTGATCAATGAAGACCAGCGAAACAGTGATGCTGTTCGCATCTTATGACATCAAAATCACAGGAACACATAAACTGGTTCACAACGTCCACATTCGTGGGGCCGAAGCAAATCGGGAACTATATTAGAATATCGTCTCATTTGCTCAAGGTACCGAGCTTCGTTTTACCCCACTCTTCCTTGAGCCGGGGAAACAGCTCCAGAGCATTCGCGTGGTATACATCTTCTACTTCTTCTGGGGTGTACAGTCCCGAATCCTGCGCCGAATGCAATTCTCCAGCTAGAACTTCAATATCGTCGCCGTAGATGGTAAAGGGTAGATCCGAGCCAGAAACTAGCCTTGAAGGCTTGATCCCCAAGCTTTTCAGGATAGTGTGCTGGGCTGGTGTCGACTGAGCGCTGTCAAAATAGATATTGCTCTGTGCAAACAGTTCCTGAAGTGAGAGCCCATTGTTCGACTGTCTGATACGATCAACTTGTTTGTGCATCAAGGCTGGCCCCCCATACCCAATCAGGTTTTGTGGAGTGAGATTGCGGATAACACGCTGGAATATGAACGGGAAGTTTCCACCGTTGTGGCAGAAGATCCAACGAATCTTGGGGAATCTGACAAATGTACCTTCATCCACCAGCTCCATCAACGTTCTTGCAGTTTCTTGTGGGTACTCGAGCACCGCGAATGTAAATTTATCCTGCGGCAACGAAGGCATTACGGTCTCGCTCGGATGTATAAATAGCACAGCTTCCAAGCGATTGAGTTCTACCCAGATAGGATTGAAGTAAGGGTTGCCCAGATATTTGCCGTTGACGCTGGTCGTTATTGCATAGCCTTCCGGTTTCGGAGAGAGATCGTTCTCGCACCAGCTGAGCGCATCCAGAGTGTCTTGCACATTCTGAAGCGGAAGAGGCGCGAAATTGCCATAACGGAGCGGAGCATCTCTAACCAGGGATGCTTGCCATTCGGTTTGCTTCTTGCAAAAAGCTGTACTTTTCTGAGGGCCATTTATCGATCATGAACGCAAAGATGGCTGGTGAGATGATGCCGGTCTCGATGTTCTATTGCCAGGCATTTAGTAGTGTTTACAGTTACATTCGTCCGATTGAGAAAGATCGAAGTATGATGATACACACTAAAATGGACTTGGGACTCACCAGTCTCTTCAAAACATCAGCTCTGATCTCAAATCGCGGGACTCCAAATTCCTTCTCAATGTCCGGAGAGGTGGTGTGTTGGTGAACGTCTAGTATTGGCGACATTTTCGACTGATCTTGGTCTCAAAGCGGACAGTGCAAAACAAAAGTCTTCCTGCTCAATCGAGAATCAATTCTGAAGTTACTTTAAGCGCGTACATGGCCCCCTCTTGCCGTCTCCACAGCCGGCCCGAAAGTTGGCTAATGCTCACATTGTGGTTTATCTCGCTCGGGGAGTTTCAGGTCGTCTCGCCCATCGGGACCGCGCGTAGATTCAGCCAGCTTGTGGGGCGGTATTGGAAGAAGAAGTGTCCCGAGTTTCTTCAGGTTATTCGATGCGGAATTTCTACCTCATCTCTTAAATCCGGACAAGCCGAGGCGGGGGAGCAATTCTCCGCAGGCGTCCACTTGATTCTGGGTACATTATGATTGAATAAGGGGTTGGTGAGCTTTTCAGGCGCAGTGTAACAGCTCGGAAAAATTAGAGACAAGATGGGCTATCGAACAGAACTCTTTATTAACAACGAAGTGAATATGAACGGAAGTCTCATGCAGAAACCACAACTCACGATCAGAGTAGTTTGCCCCTTCCAAGGATAAATCGACGTTCCCTTTGTACAATCCGACAACTGAGGACCATTTTTGCGACGTGTCCGAAGCTACTGCCGGAGATGTCGACTATGCCGTTCAAGTTGCCAGTAGGGCATTCAAGCAGTGGAGCGATATGCCCGTCATCTTGAAAGCCGGTCTTTTCGCAAAGCTGAGCAGCCTAATTACGCGGGACAAGGACATATTCTGGGAGCTTGATCGCATCTGCATGGGCAGGTAAGAGTGTTCTCCGCATGCATGTTTGATCTTTACCGGATGCTGACACAATGGATGTAGGACATATGGTATGGCTCAGTGGGAGATAATGGGCGCTGGCGGCCTCTTCGGGATGTATGCGAATGCAGGATTCTATGCCCAGGGAAAGACCAGTCTGAATTCGCCCGGTATGATATCTTTCACGCTGAAGCAGCCATACGGTGTGGTGGCAGCCATCATTCCGTGGAATGTGTCGATGATTATGTTTGCGATGAAAGTTGCTCCAGCACTGGCCGCTGGTAACTGCATCATCATAAAACCGAGCGAAAAATCGCCCCTCAGCGTAAGTCCTCCTCCTGATAAGGTAAAGTCCTGTCATTCACGTCTTTGAAAGTCCCTGAAACTCGCCGAGCTATTTGTGGAAGCAGGATTTCCCCCTGGGGTGCTGAGTGTCTTACCAGGAAATGGCGCCGTCACAGGCAAGTTCTTGGCGGAGCATCCACAGATCCGCAAGATAGCATTCACTGGATCAATCCCGACGGGGAAGAAGATCATGAGCATGGCTGCATTATCAAATCTGAAGAACGTAACGCTTGAACTGGGAGGAAAGTCACCTGCCATTATCTTCGCTGATGCTGACCTGGACAAGGCCGTGGAAGCGTAAGTGCCACACGAAGGCAGTGCAATGTGCCTACTGACGCGGTCGTAGGGTGGAGTTCTCGATCCACCATAACAGCGGCCAGCATTGCTGTGCCAATAGCAGAGTCTTTGTGCACTCGTCGGTGAAAAATAAGTTCATTTCCAAGCTCAGGATCCTAATGGCGAGTCGAAAACTGGGTGACCCTTCCGAGCGAGATACTTTTCAAGGACCGCAAGTGGACGCCACTCAACGAGACAGGATAGTTGGCTATCTCGATATCGGCAAGAAGGATGGCGAGCTTATACTCGGTGGTAACGCCACCTCAGTGAACGGAAAAGTCAGTCCATACCCCCCAGCCATGGAAAGCATACTGAGAGAAGATTCAGGGATGCTTTATTGAGCCCACTATTTTCGCCGATGTGCCACAAAGCTCTGCTATCTATCGGGAAGAGGTATTTGGGCCTGTAGTAATCGTCAATACCTTCGAGAACGATGAAGACGTCTTGTCACGTGCGAACGATTCTGAATATGGACTATACAGTGAGTATTGTTTGGTCGTTTCATGCTACAGCAATTGACGGTGCGCAGGTTCATTATTTACGCAGAACGTGGAACGAGCTCTAATATTTGCCAAAGGGCTGGAGGCGGGTACAGTTGCACTGAATTGTTCTGCTCCCACGCAAGGGCTAGATATGCCAGTGGGTGGGTGGAAGCAGTCAGGCATCGGAAGGGAAATGTTCACGTATTCGTTGGAGAATTTCTTGCAGACCAAGACGGTGTATTTCAAGTATGCGAACGATCCGATGATGAGTCATTGAGTGGACGCACAAAAATTAACAAGGTCAAATTAAATCCAAATTTAAGCCGTCTGATTGCAAAAACGCGAACCATAATCCGTACGTTCTTTATGAACTCACACATTTGTTTGAGGTAAGCCGTTGAAGCGAAAGACCTTGCGTTCCCTGAGGAGTCAGGGACTGTGTAAATGGTGCAAATGTTTCCATTCGCATAACACGAGGCTTCAATTCTCAGCCCTACACTTGCCGACAATATTTATGGCTGAATCATCAGGAGTTGGCTGAACAATGAGAAAGTCGGTCTTCGTACAATTCTTCCCCCACCTCCCCAAGACAGCTTGTGCGGCTCCACACACGCCAGCAAACCTTCCTTGTTGACATTGACTGCCCGACCTTCCAATTTGCGGGGTGGAGAACCGGAGACGTGGAGCAAGGCGGGACCTAATGAGTCTTAGCCAACGTTGTAGAGACAATTCAAGTAAAGACACCTGGGTGCTTTTCTGATATCACTCAACATCCAGTCAGGACCAATTCATCGTATCTGAGTGAAAGTTGAAGTCGCGCCTTTGCGAGAGCAAGAATGGCCGGTTTTCTGCAGTCCCGGACAGGATCCCAGCTTCGAAAGCTGGTAGAGCAGCCTAACACTACATTGGCCTTGTATCTGGCGCTTCTGGCATTCATCGTCGTAAGCTTATTACCAGCTGTTCGAAAAGCATGGACTGATGTAAACCTACAGTATGCAGTGCGCGCAATATTCAGAGCATATGCGAGCCCTCTAAGGCAGATTCCAGGACCTTTCCTCGCGAAATTCTCGTCTTTACCGTTTGCCATATCAGGACTTCGACTGGCGAAGTGTTTTTATGTGCATGATGCGTTCAAAGCCTATGGTAGCATTACTCCAGGCTTTTACTAGATACAGGTTATCCTAACCTTTTTCCTTTAGGTCCAGTTGTTAGGATTGCGCCGAATGTCGTTGTCAGCAACGATCGTCGCGACATCAAGACAATATACGGGTCGGTGAAAGTTTTGAAATCGCCTTTCTACGATGCATTCGGTGTTATCAACAATGAGAGATCATGCCTGGGTTTGATTGATCCCATGGCGGCCACGCATCGACGGAAGTGCTATCTGCCTCTGTTTTCTCGAAAGAACATTCTGCAGTTTGCCCCCAAGATCTATGGGCACTTGCAAGGCTTCATTGAGAAACTCAAGGTACTTGAGAGCCGAGGTGAGGCCGTAAACGGTCTGAGATGGTGGCGATACTTGACATTCGACGTCGTCAGTAAGTGCATGCCTAAAGTTATTGATAAATACTGCTCTAACAAAACGACAGCGGATCTGGCGTGGGGTGGTAACTTTCAAATGGTAGCGACGGGAGAGCACGATCATCCTTTCCTCACAGAGACAGATAATGCTGCGACATGGGGCTTTATTGTGAGCCTACGAACTTAGGCCTGTGTGTGGACATCACTGAAAGCTTTTGCAGACCGGAGCTGTTCCTCTGATCACATATCTTCCAAACTGGCTATTACCAGCTACCTGGCTGCTTTATAAACAAAATGTTACCAGCTCTCTTAAAGTGAGTCAAGATCCTGATTGCTGGACAAAATGACCCGAGACTAATATTTGCAAGCCATGTTTTGAAGCGTTGGATACTTGGAAAAGCCAATTGGCGGAGGGCACTCTGGATAAATCGAGGGTTGACTGTATCAATATCCTGTACAAACATGGTGAACAGTATCCAGACGAGAAACTGAGTGACGCCCAAATCATTGCTGCCATTCAGGAGATCATGTAAGTCCTCCTTCATGATGGAGAGGTGTCCGACACAGACTCACGGCATCCAAAGGGTCGCCGGGAGCGACACAACGGCATTGACAGCTTCCTTGATCTGCTATGAGCTTGCAAAAGACCCCGAGAGTCAAGAACGACTGTATCAGGCGCTGCAAGCAGCAAATGAGGAGAACTCTTCGACTCCATACAACGTGCAGAAATTGGAAGCCTTCGAGAACTGCAAATATCTGGACGCTGTGTGCAAAGAAGGTCTACGAAAGCACCCAAGCGTGATTACGGTCTTGGAACGCGTGGCGCCGAAGACAGGTTTGGTTTTGGGTGATAAGAAAGTCCCAGCTGGAACAATTGTTGCCATGCAGTCGCATTCACGTCATCTAGACCCAGAGATCTAT
Source organism: Scolecobasidium constrictum UM 578 (assembly GCA_000611715.1). Taxonomy (NCBI): domain Eukaryota; kingdom Fungi; phylum Ascomycota; class Dothideomycetes; order Venturiales; family Sympoventuriaceae; genus Scolecobasidium; species Scolecobasidium constrictum. The sequence goes on along the minus strand of AZYM01000347.1, from coordinate 6,470 downwards.
CCCGAGCCGGAAGCATGGAAGCCTGAACGGTAAAAGCCTCTCGTTTACTGACCTACGAAGTTGCGAACAGAAGCGAGCTGACTGACATCGGACAGCTGGTTCAACGAAACCGCAGAGATGCGAGAAAGCATGTTAGCCTTCTCTACTGGGCCTAGAAGCTGTGTTGGACTCAAGTAAGTTGATCCTTCGGCGAAGCTTTGTCCTTTCACTGCCTAACAAGCACCAGTCTCGCCCATTTGCAATTACGACTTTATCTTGGGGCTGTGCTCAAGGAGTTCCGCGTCAGTCTGCATCCCAGCACGACAGAAGAGAGCATGAAGAAGATTGATAGCTTCTTGGGAAGGCCAGTTAGCAGCAAATGCTTGGTCTATTTCACTAGCAGAAAGAAGTAATAAGTGGAGACAAGCGAGGAAGAGTCTATCGGTTTTGGGAGGAGGGCCGAGAGCAGAAGGGAACTGAGCTGCTGAACAAGTCCAAGTTTAGACAAATGCGAAATACCTCGGTGAAGGTGCAATTGCTGGCCGAACTCTCCTGTAACTTAAGGAATCAACGCGTGTGTTGATACAGTGCTCCCAGAGCTGAGCAAGGGATGCTTCCATCGTGTTTCATGTGCTGAATGACCCTGGGCTACATGCAATCGTATATTTTCGAGCATCCGGGATAGACTGTACGGTTTCTCTTACACCAGCAAGGCGGGCCAATCGGACGTCACTGGATTTACTGTGTAAAGGTAGCGTGACGGTAGATGTGATCTGATGCAGGGCAAGAGGGAATGCCCATTTCAGAGCTACGGTCGCTCTAAAGTGGAGGACCCGAGCACAAGTTGCTACGGGGGCCACTTGCCGTGTACTCGACAGCAGAACGATGTGGTTCGATTGCAGTCTGATCAACACAGACGGGAGCTGATGACGTGAGTAGCAGCATGAGCCTATCATAACTTTATATCATCTCGTACGGGCCTGCGACCACTGCTTTTCGATATCTTGTTGCTCAAAGCTGCCATGTGTTCTCTGCCAACAGACCAGTCAAGTATGGAAATTTACTGGAGATCGGGCGAGGACAAGGACGCTTACGAGAACGCCCGTATTGGCCGAGTATTCAATCATCGGCGGCCTGACAGATACCCTCTGGCTGTAGTCTTCACTCGGACTGAAGAAGAAGTCATCGCAGCTGTCAAGCTTGCGAAGCAACACAATGCACGCGTCTCGATCCGATCCGGAGGGCACAGCTGGGCCGCCTGGAGTGTGCGAGAGAACGCGATTCTGATCGACCTTGGCAAATTCAATGACATTGCGTATGACGAAGAGACCGGTGTCGTACGAGCGAGTCCCAGCTCGCAAGGCGCCCAGGTGAACAGGTTCCTCGAAAGCAAAGGGAGACTTCTATGCGGTGGGCACTGCCCTGACGTTGGTCTTGGTGGTTTTTTGCTTCAGGGGGGAATGGGCTGGAACTGCAAGGTTGGTTACTGAACACTTGCTCCATCCTCTCGTGCTGATACTACTTTGTCCAGAATTGGGGCTGGGCTTGTGAACAGCTTGTCGCAATCGATGCCGTGACCGCAGATGGCACGCTTGTTCGCGCGGATGACAATCAAAATACTGACCTGTTCTACGCTGCTCGTGGAGCGGGACCAGGCTTCCCTGCAATCGTGACGCGCTTTCACATCAGGACTCGTCCTCGACCAAAGATTATGCGAGTCACGTTGTACGTGTATCCATTGGAGAGATATAGGGAGTCATTTCAATGGGCCCTTGACGTAGGTACACTTCGTTTTCTAGCATTCAGATATGCTAAGCCCTCTCATTAGATCAGTCCTACTTTCGATACCGACACTGAGATTGCATTCATAACAACTCATACTGACATGGTTCCGGACCATGATGAGCCGGTGGTGTATGTGAGTTTCCTGACTTGGAAGGATGACCATGAATCTGCGGTCGCAGCTCATCAAAGTCTTCGGGAAACACGGCCGTCTGGGGCTCTACTGGAACTATTCTGCAAGGAAACAAATCTCGATGAACAGTACGCTGCTCAGAGTGCAGCGAATCCCAATGGTGCACAGTATACCTGTGACAATGCCTGGATTCCCAACGACGAGACAGACATACCAGGACTGCTGGAGGAAGCATTCTGCACATTGCCGTCAAGGGAAACATTCTCGTTGTGGATTGCTATGGCCCCATGCTCCCGTCGGGAATTACCACCAATGGCGCTCAGTTTACAAACCGATCATTACTTTGCTCTCTATGCCATCACAAAGGGGGACTCAGATCACACAAAGGCAAGTCAATGGACCAGAGCTGTGATGAAAAATATCGAAGCCCGCACATGTGGCAGTTACCTCGGTGATTCCGATATTCAAGTGAGGGACGTGGCATTTTGGTCCGAGCATGCTGGCAAGAGATTGATGGATATTCGAAAAAAGTGGAATCCGGACGGCAGAATCTGCGGCTATCTGAATACTGGGGATGACAGTGGAAATGCTGGTCTTGCAAACATAAACAAGTGGGGGAAGCTATAGATTAGTCATCAAAGCAGCAGCACCTACAATGAATGCGCATCATTTGCATGAGGTGCTGCGATATTCTGTTTAGCAGTCTGAGCAGTTGCGCCGTCTGAACATCACAAGCCACAACATGTCTGGCATAATTCTCGGTGTCATCAGCATGACGGGATCATGCCACCAACTACGTCGAATCACAAGCTTGAGCTTGCTCGGGAGTACCGCTGAATGATAAACTACAAGGCAAATAATTCTCGCCAAGTCGACCTAAGATCTGCCGGTCATACATTGCCGCCAAAAACTGCCGCGAATACAGAGCAGTATTTAGCAAGCTAGCGGACAGCTCGTGCACCTGCGTTGCCCTGATGTCTCCGAATCCGGGGTAATTGAACCGGTGTGGAGAAGGCTGGGAGGAAATGGTGGATGGAGTTTGGGATGCTCCAGAGAAAACATGCCGGATCGAGACTGTCGAAAAACCGAATGTTCCCCGCATTCTCGTACCTTATCACTGGCGCTGACAGAGTTTGGCACTCTTTAGGTCTAGCAGGCTACTGCGTTCGCTTTAGATTCCAGGGCGTAGACATCGAACCGAAGCCATCGAGAACACTCACCACCCTCTCGGAAGCCAGATAGACCCACGGGACCACATCATGGCCTCACGTTCTTGGAAATTAGAACCTTTGTTCTGGCAGCAATGCAATGTGGGGGCCGCCTCAACTACATTAAATACAAAGCACCATCTACGGAATCGCAACTGGGTCGAGGCATGATCATCAACACGATGACCAAAATAGAAAAGATGTCTGACAACAAAGTCGAGAAAGTCAACACACTGGGCTCAGTCCGACTTCGAGATGCCCACACCAACGAGATTATTCTGGTCCCAAGTCCTTCGAACGACCCTAATGACCCTTTGAACTGGTACGTACAACTTGCTCCTTTACTGCAACGGGAGTCAATTGACACTGTCGAAGGTCACGGTCGTTTCGACTATACATTGCGCTCATAACATGTGCCGCCATATTCGTCTCCCAGGCGGTTGGTGCCGGTCCATCAGTGGCCGCCGTGCCAACGATCTTAACGCTCTTCCCAGAGGTGCAGAGCCCTCAGAGCCCTCAATTCCTTCGGGCGCTCTCAAAAGCGGGCTACTGGTACACCACGACCCCATTTGTACTGGGTATGATGGCACTGGTGTACATGCCTCTCCTTCTCAAGTATGGCCGCCGGCCGGTTTACTTGGCATCCTTCACATTGTGTGCATTTATGTGTCTATGGTGCGGTCTCGCCAAATCATGGGCTAGCGAACTTGCTGCTAGGATCATGCTCGGTGCTGCGGCGGGATCGGCAGAGGTGCTTGCGCCGCTAACTATTGCTGACACATTTTTCCTGCACGAAAGGGGTCTCATCATGAGGTGCGTAGAATAGTCTCATGATTGAATTAGGCTTACAGTTGGAAGTCTCTATTCCTCATCATTGGCGGCAGGTGCCGCGTGTGGTGTTGTCTTCTCTGGACTGATCACGATCAAAGAGACTTGGCGGACACTGTACTTCATCAGTACCGGCATTACCTTAGGTCTCGTTGTCCTTATATTCTTTACAATGCCCGAGACGGCGTACACACGAAACCCAATCGCCGCTCCGGAGCAGTCTCAATTCGATCAAGTAGGTCAAGAGACCCTCGACCGGAAGAAGCAAGAGGGACACATTGAGTCTACTTCTCAAGTCATGATACCTGCGAAAAAGTTATACGTTCGCAGCCTGCGCCTGTATGAAGGCCCTTTCACTACAGAATCGATTCTTAAGTTGGCCTGGCGACCTGTGCCTCTACTTGCCCTTCCCCCAGTACTATGGGGCACATTGTGCTTCTCTGCAATTGTCGGTTCATTCATCGGCATCACCGCAAGCTTCGCGACTGCGTATACGCTAACCTACGAATGGCCCACTTGGAAAGTCGGTCTGGTCTTCGTAGGTTTCTTGATCGGTGGCCTTCTGGGTATCTTTGGTGGTGGTTGGCTCAGTGACAAAGTGGCAGATGTGCTCACAAAGAAGAACGGAGGTATCCGTGAGCCTGAAATGAGACTGCCAGCCGTATGCCTATCACTGGTTCTGACTCCCATTGGTCTTATGCTCTATGCTGCTGGCATTGAGCATAGGATGCACTGGTTCGTGCCAACGCTTGGATTGTGTATCTGTGAGTTTTCCTGCAAATCTGGATGCTTATGCTCATCAAATGCAGTCGCTTTCTGTCTCTCTCAGAGCAGCAACGTTATCCTTGTGTACACGGTCGACGCCTACCGACCAGTTGCCGGTGAGGTCATTGTCACCCTCTACGCATTCAAAGGTCAAAGCCACGCCCGCTCCGAATTTACTCGACTAATTTGGAATAGCTGCATTCGGCTTCATCTGCTCGTTCTACATCAACGATTGGATCAGTGAAGCTGGCTATGTGACCACCTACGCCGCACTATCAGCAGTTACCGTAGCTTTGTTCCTGGTCTGGATTCCATTGTACTTCCATGGAAAGCGGATTCGCCACGCAAGCTTGAAATGGAGCATGTTCAAACATGTCCGTTGGGATGATGATCGAGAGGTTGGAGAGTAAGGGCGACAAACAACAACTGTTAGAGCACTCAGAAGTCGCTCGTTCAAATTGCAGATGGTCGGATCTTGCTCTAGTTCATCGAGTAAAGTGGCACCTTGATGCCTTTCATCTTTAATTCGGTCGCCAAATAAAAACGCTAGGCGGTCACGTAAGTCTACACTACCGCTGTCATTTCACGCCATCGCTCACAAATCTCGCATCGAACTTCATGTAGCTTTGTCGCTTGATCGGAACTCAGGCCAACTCAAAACGGGCGAAACGGCCATACCCGGAGTTCAGTTCGGTACGCACTGCTGAGGGGCGAGACTGCTTGATACCTCAAGCCAGTATGGTAACTCCTGGGTGGGCCTTGTGCCTGGAGATGAATAAGATGCGCACCTGCAGGTACTTACTAAGTCGTTTCAGATGACAGAAGGTACAGTATGGGATGTGTACCTCGTTCTCCTTTACTCTGAATACGTTTAGTGGCGTGCCGCGCAGCCCCACGAAGTGGTCTCGGCAAACAATGTAGTCTCGTAAAGGGGCCCCCAAATCAATAGGGTGAGAGATGGAATGAATTCTATAAGGTAGCGAACGTGCATACCTCCTAGCTCCTACACCTGGAAATGTCTTTCTAGCCGCCGTGCTATGTTCTAGAAATTCTCCTATGATATCCTGGCGCCTCATACTAACCTCTATTACCGTGGGTTCCAATGCTCCCGTCTCTGAACGATCTCGCGTCTCTTCCATCTAGAACATATATAGTTCACCTAGGAGATGCAGACGGATATATAATCCAATGTAATTGATCTAGAAGTATTGAGTATACCACTTCTCTTCATCGAAAAACAGACTACGTATTTATGTAGACCGCTATTATAACTATCTATTACGGCAGTACCATATTTCACGATATACAGCTTATATCACGATGGATACGGATCTAGTAATAAGTCTTATACTTAGCGTAAGGCTGAATATAAGACTAGTCTCATAGTCTCGAGAGTCTCGTTCTTAGTACTATAAGACGGATAAGACTAGCTAATATATACACAGCTTAGACTATTATATATAAACTCTTTATAATTTAACTATTATCCTTACAATCGTTATAAGTTAGTTCTTAATACCATTACAAAGTCACGATCAGGCTATTATATCTATTACGACCTTAGAATATAGAGAAAGTTTATCTAATACTTTATTAGTTACTATTCTCCGACCCCCTCGGGGTATAAGTCTAGAAATTAGGCACATTGAGCCCTGATTTGTAACACTATCATTGCTAAGAAAGCTATTGTTACAAATCAGGGCTCAATGTGCCTAATTCCTAGACTTATACCCCGAGGGGCTCGGAGGATAGTAACTAATAAAGTAAAAGATAGA
>AZYM01000346.1:0-33771 GCA_000611715.1 Scolecobasidium constrictum UM 578 | reverse complement strand
TCGATGCCCACTTCCTTTATTGCTTCTAGCACGCTTGGGTTGACCTCCTTGTCTGGCGCGGAGCCCCGCTGAACGAACATCTATGCTGTTGCCTGCGAGGTGGGTTCGCCAGGCTGCGCCGATCCAGGAACCTCCGGCATTCTGCAACATACAAAGGGGACGCTAGATTTTCTTGTCATTCTCCTTTGTCTTGTGGGTCCAAGTCTTTGGATTTTTGGGCGTGTGAGAAATGAATTGATCTGCCAAAGCAGTTTTCTGTCCGCAGGATTTTATGGTCATTGATAGTTATTAACTTGCATAATGATGTCGCTACTGACAAGCTCTTATTGGCAACACTTTTGTGGGTCTTTTATGTACGCAGCACGGGTTTGTCTGATGATCTCTCTTTTTCCGCCATCCTGACTAGTATTGCTGTCGACGCATTCTGCAGCTTTTAAAGATGATTTGTCACTCTTCTCAAATCCTTGGAAGACTGTAAAGACAGGAAATTCTGGGCAAGTAGCATTTGATGACCAATTTATTCAACTTGCACCATGACAAAGGCTAAATCAGTAATGAAGTCATGTCAAGATCAAGTTACCAAAATCCTACAGGCAAACAGTTAAACTCAGCCTGTCCATCCCCACCGCTTCTTCACCCACTTCAGAACATATACAAGCGCGATCAGGACTGGGACCTCTATGAGCGGACCGACGGTGGATGCAAGTGCCTGTCCACTGCCCGCACCATAAACGGCAACTACGACGGCAATAGCCAGTTCAAAATTGTTGCTCGCCGCCGTGAAGCCCTGCGTACAGCTTGCTCTATATCCGAATCCAAGCTTCCAGCAAAGCAATATAGTGGCTGAGAAAATAACGAAGAAGTAGACAACCAATGGTGCGCAGACTCGGAGTACGGACGTGATTTGCTCCACCACGTGGGCTCCTTGTGAGCCAAACAAAACAATGATTGTGTAGATTAGGCCAATGAGCGAGAGCGGACCGATGTACCGGATGAATCGTCGATTATAGTTCTCATCCCCAAGAAGGGGCCGCAAGGTGAACCTTGTGACGATTGCAGCGCCGAGGGGAATACCTAGTGCTCCTTGTCAGTCATGTCCATGTGCGGAAAATGCTCAAAGAACTTACCCAAGAACACTGCCACACTGGTGGCAACTTTGCTGTAGCTCACAGTTACAGCATTTGGAGAATGGCTTACTACCTTGATGTAAAAGACCGCAAAAGGAGCGAAAAGGATGATCTGAAGAATCGAGTTGAAGGCTACGAGCACTGCACAGTAGTCTTGATCGCCATTGGCAAGCTCATTCCAGATGAGGACCATGGCAATGCAGCGGGCAATGCCAACAAATATCAGCCCCTCGCGCAGATCCTGGCGGTCGGGTAGAAAGGCCCAGGCGAGGCCAACCATGAAAAGAGGAGCGATGATCCAATTTAGTACAAATGATACTCCGATCTGGACCCAAATTTCGCGGTGACGGAACAGCAGATGCAACGTTTCGTATTTGACTTTGCATAGAATCGGATACATCATGACGAGTAGACCGATAGCTTTTGAGAGGTTAGTATGGAGGGTTCAAATCTGGGCGCTGCGGGTAACATACCGATGGGGATGCTCACTCCTACAAATTCTCCTCGCTGCAAAGCAGGACCTGTCGACGGGACGAAATTTCCAAGTAGGATACCAATAGCCATGGCAAGGATGATCCACAATACAAGGAATCTGTCGAGCAGACCGAGTCCCCTCAATGGAGGTATTTCCTTCGGTTCGCTCTCAAGCGGCATGGTTGGCGAGACGTCCGAACCCTTTTCAAGGTCGGTCTGGGGTTGGATAGCGCCATCTCGATCGTATGCAGACATCGACAGCGCTTATCTCTGGAGTGCACTTCGTGTATTTGAGTTTTTAGAGGCAAGATTTGAGGTGAGAAAGGTCGCCATGGACGTTCGACCGGGTGATTGAATTAATACTGCGTCGAACCATCAGTCGCGCCAAGGTACGAAGATTACGCGGCCAATCGGGATCGAGCAGTGTGTCACTGTTTGCCAGCGGCGCATTCTGGAGTTTTCGCCCACCACTTTGATTGTGTCATCGTTGAAAGGGACGTTCTAGACATTCAGCAGAGTCCTAATATTCTCGAATGCTTCCAATCAGGTCACGTCTCGTTCCAACATGTGAATTAAGAATAGTGTTAGTCATGTAGTGCGAAGGTCCTCGGGTGCCCAGCCGAGAACCTTCGTTGTTCCTGAAAGAGTGACTCACTTGTCGGTTGTGATTGGTCGAAATTTTGTTAGCAAGAACATTGTTCATCTTAAAGCTGTCTTCCTCACTAGGGCGTTGGAATCGTTTCTGCAGCTGCACAATGTCATAAAGCGAAGTAGGACCAGCGTGTGGTCCCTTGGCATTGTCGCCTTATCGAAACATTTTTCGCTTCATGGCCAGACCAGTGAGTCACGCATGCAGCCAACCATTATATCGTATCGATCTCAATAATCGCATTTGCAGAAGAGTAACGTCCCGCCCTCAACCCGTCTCCGCGAAAACCAGCGTCGCGCCCGCGCCCGCCGAAAGGAGCTTATTGAGGATCTCCAGCGTCGGCTGCATAATTATGAGCGGAAGGAGCTGCAAGCAACGCTGCTGATGCAGATCGCGGCGAGGAAGGTTGCACTGGAGAATGTTCGCTTGCGGGACCTGCTCATCTCGCGAGGAGTTCCGCCACAAGAGATTGACAGTATGATTCATACTGAGGATCGGACAAGTGCTAGTCCTACTTCATCAGGTGTGGGCGGTTCCTGCCGTTCACCAGCAGCGTGCGCCATCCAATCTCGTTGGACGCACGACAGTCTCCACATCGATGGATCTGTTAGCCCCGAACAGTGGGATGTCCAAGAGTCCAGTAGCACTTCAGGAAAACAAGCTTCGGAGGCAACCGCCCCACCTATCGCCGATGATCACACTGTCCAAACATCCACAGAGTTGGTGGGCTGTACGAGATCACCCACACACGTGTCCATAACTGAGAAGGAATGGAAGCCGGCCCCTGATCCACACACCTTCGCACAGAGCGGGTGCAATTCAGGTCGTACAGAATCGCCGACAAAGTTCGACGATGAACAGCACGATCTGTTAGCAGCGGTATCCGACTGTTTCTGCCCAACCAACACAGCAGTTCCACAATCAGGAAGTGCCAGAACGATGTTGGAAATGTCTTGCGAGACTGCGGCGGAAATCATTGTGGGAATGCGAGGAGATGATGACTTAGACATGGCAAGGTCGGAACTGGGCTGCGTACGGGGCAAGCAATGCAACGTAAAGAATGTACATGTCTTGCAGATCATAGATTTTGACAAATGACTTCCGGCGGAGAAAACATAGAATGAAGATCTCAGTAGGAATGAATTTCTGTAATACAGTACCTAGAGCTGGGAAGCTGTAACCATCAGACGCATTATGCGGCATCCGTCTCTACGTTGTTGTGCCGTCTGCTCCATCGTAACGCTACCATAAACAGTGATGCAACAAGGTACGACAAGGCGACAAGAATTTGTGGATAAAGATAGGGATGATCCGAGTTTGGTCGCCGTAGCCTAAGCGCGATTACCTCCGAACCTACCTATCTACTTAACTATATGTGCGGCAAGCAGAATCTTTGGGAAGGGGCACTAACATGTTGTTGGTATTATCACCGATATCCACGCCAGCGATAAGAGCGACTGTAATTCCTTGAGTCCCGCCACCTCAACACAAAGCGGTCCAATGGTCTATCCTTATGTTATTACCATACCAAATATGAAAAAATAGTTCTTACCATCCAGAACACTCCGAGAGTTGCCCCACATATAATAGAGAAGAAGACAGCTAGTGCGTAGGAGGTTGCCGGTAACCAGATGGCAATACATGAAAGGCTACAGATGAGTGTGATCATCGTAGCTGTGCCGATCCGGTTGTAGCGATCGCTCAGAGTCCCGATTATAGGTCTTCCGATAGCTGTTCCTAGATTTAGGAAGCCTGCAATATCTGTCGCCTGCGTTTGGGTCAAACCGATCGAAGTGGCAAAGTCGGGCAAAGAGAAGAGCAGGACGACGTATCCAAGCATGCTTAGGAATGACCAGCTGAGCAGAAGCAACATATCAACACGTCGAAGCCAGGAAAAGAGCGTGCCTCCAAAACCCGAACCTGACGCACTGAGCCCGTTTGCCAAACTCCTCCTAGTTGAAAACCACTGGGAGATGACCGGCAAACTCGGAATGTAGATTAAGCCAATGCCGACTCCGATCGAGATGCCTTGCGAGAGGTACAAATGCCAGACCTGAGAACCGAAGGATGCTGTAATGAATCCTGTGGTTTGAAGAAGCGCCCCAGCGACCATGACGCGTCGAGGGCCGCATCCACGTGCTAAGTATGTAGCAAGGGGCGCAACTACCATTGCCATGGAGATGTTTAACCCTCCAATGAAGGCAAAATCAACGTCGGAGGCATCAGGATAGCTTTGGTGAGAAAGGTAGTATGACAGGTATACACCGTATGACTGCATCGGTCTTTACATTAGTCCGACAACCAGGAGAACCAATGCTGAACTTTTTGGTAGTAACCTTACCGACACACCGCCCCAAGTGAAGGCATTGAAGATCCAACAAGCAGCGACACAAACCCAGCCGTAGCCGCCATCAGTTTGTAAAGATTCACTGTTTTGCGTCACTGGTTCCATAGTACAAATCCATTCTGCATGAACGATAGCTATCAATTCTAGAAAGTGCAGACTTTATTAGTCGTGACACAAACTTAGAAGGGTCAGGAAGTGACAATCGCAATGACATGCTTAGGCTTGTGCAGTGACATACCAACCTTTGCTCAGTGACATAACTTACCTAAGCTAGTATACACAACCAGCAGAATGCAACAGGGGCACCCCTTGCAATTTGCAGCCTTGTTGCCCTGGACATCTGAATACCCACTGACCACCAGAGCAGTCACGTGAACGTTAATTTGTCATAAAGGACTATCTGCGCATCCGCCGTACTGGCCAATGATATGCAATCAGTGACATCTCATTAACGACTTTTACAAGCCTCCCAATATATCCTGCTGTGAACATTGTCATGCCCTAAATGTTACGATATTGCAGACGCCGAATCAAGATCCTTAGCAGAGCATCCCAAGCTCATACTGCTGTTCAAGCATTTTCATCTTGCTCCTACAGATACGGCATGGGCGACCTCAACAACATAAATTCCGCTCGCACGGCCCTACGTTTCGATCCAGATCCTGCATATCGCCGGCATTCCCTTGCTATATCAGAACACGAGGATGATCCTAAGGTTCGACGGATCTATCGCCCCTTTCTTCTTGATTCAGACGTGGCTCGGAGAGACTGGATAGCAGAATTAGAGCTCAGCACTGCGTTGAAACTTGTGGAGCAAGGCCTGCATGAGTCCAACAATGACAGGCTGAAAGTGCTTGTACTCTATGGCAGCCTGCGCCAAAGGTCAGCTTGCGTAAAGCCTTTCAAGACCGCTTTCTCCCCTGCTTTCTTCTAACAAGCCCAGATCTTATTCTCGTCTGTTGGCGTATGAGGCTTCACGCATCTTGTTTCGGCTAGGATGCGATGTTAGGGTTTTTGACCCACGAGAACTCCCGGTCAAAGATGATGTACAGTTCGATCATCCAAAGGTACAGGAGCTCAGGGACCTGAGCAAGTGGAGCGATGGACACGTCTGGATCTGTCCAGAGCAGCATGGGAATTTGGTAAGGAAGCCGATGCCTAAATTGTGAGTTCGCGAGGCTAATCGCTGAAAGACGGCGGTGTTCAAGAACCAAATTGATTGGATTCCTCTCAGTGTTGGTTCTGTGCGACCTACACAGGGTCGTACGCTAGCAATCGCTCAGGTATCTGGGGGCTCACAGTCTTTCAACACTGTGAACAGCCTTCGTATTCTCGGCCGCTGGATGCGCTTGTTCACGATCCCGAATCAAAGCTCTATACCGAAAGCTTATACTCAATTCACTGGCCAAGATGCAGAAGATGGCGGTAGTCGATTAATGTCTAGTGATAACCGAGACCGCTTAGTGGACTGCATGGAGGAATTCGTCAAATATAGCTTGATCATGAGGCCTCACTTTCATTTGTTCGGGGATAGGTTTAGTGAGCGAACAAAACGGCTTGCGGACAAAGAAGAACAGCAGAGAGAAGCACAACGAGTTCATGCAAGCATAGAAAGTAAGACTGGCAGTGTTGAAGAGGACGTACAAAACGCGTTATCTGGTGTTCGCTATATAGAGCCAGCCGTGGCAGTAGCATAGATTCAGTTACGTAGCTAAGCATTGAGTGTTGTGTCTTTACCTATTAAGTATCACTACCACTTATACTGTCAGTTATGTTTGATCATTGACCGCGAGCGCGATGCTGGATTTTAGTGCGACGAATGTCATTGGTCAGTACTTTTTTACGTAGGGAACCAGTGGATTCTCGTATCAGCCAAGTCCGGGCACGATCCATTGCAATTGTGAAGGAGAAAAAGAAAAGCAAGGCTGTCCGTCTGGCAGGAAAGCGCCAGCAGCAGCGTCGCGTGCATTGGCTTGTTGAATACTGATTTGTATAGCATATTCTAAATCAATAAATATGGATTGATAACTTTTGTAACGTGTTTTGGTGAATTATATTGAGCTTTGTTAATCAAGATTGAGGATCTTTTTGGTAGGGTGCCGATGTCTCTGTGGTCTACTCGTGTCTCCAGTGGATGTGACTGGTGTTGGTGAGACAGATTGATCTGTGACAGGAGCGTACATTTGGTACTGTGTGCGAAGTTCGTCCTGAACCTCTGTGTTTAGTGCACGTATTGTGTCACTTGGCGAGCAGGGGCTTGGAAGATCATTCAGAGTCGTTGGCGATAATGTGTTCACTTCGACCGATCCCTGTAGGGTCTCGTCCGTCCGCGTGCGCTTAGGAGGCGGCAAGTCTGGTGGAGCCACTGTTTGTACTGTTTCCGGGTCAGCATGGCAAGCTACGACTGCAGGCTAATTGAAAACCAGATACCTATGTCGTCGCTGAGGGCCTTCCTTGGGGTGACCTGGTCGGATAGCTGACTTGCCTTCCGTTTCACGGAGGACAGGAATTTAGATCGGTGATCAGAAGGAGAGGCCTTGGACTTATCGGACGTCGGTGAGGACCCGTTTGGTTGAAAATCTCTCGTTTGTCTTTCAAGAAAAGACCAGGAATCAGGAACGACGATGAAAACGTAATCCTGCTAGAGATATAGTGGATAAAGCATCACATCGTGGTTAAGAAGACCGATAACTCTACCTATATAGCTAACCGTTATGCTAGTCTGGAACTGTATAGTCGGCCTATCAGCCATGTTCTTACAGCGCACCATCTAAGGGTTTACGTAGATAGGGAAGATTACGAAGACCTAGAATTGGCGGGAACCTCTAAAAGGAGGCTTAGATAGATTACCTAGATTAATAAAGGTTGAAAGCTATACGAAGCCGCAGCATTTCTGCTACGTGTCTAAGAGACCGGACGTAGGGTCTTTACGGAGTAGTATTAGGCCTAAGCCGACTATAGGACCTATAAATATAACGATAGGCGAGATGTTCGGGAAATAGTCTACCGTGCTGAACATGCGGGGGCTAATCCTGTAAAGCAAGTGAAAGTCAGTATATGTAAGATTATGAAGCTGGGGAGATGGATTCGATCCTATGACTTCGATGGAGCAGGGCGAACAAAGAAGAAAGCTGACGGACGTCTTCAGGCGAGCACGGCACGGATATAGCGAGAATATAAGCGCTAGAGGAGCGAGTTCGAGCGGTCGGGTCCGGGTATAAGTAGATAGATAGCAAAGCGAGAGCGAGACGGAAGAACGGCTATAGAAACGGGCAAGAACAGGGGCGAACGAAGGATACACGAAACGGTAAGAAGAGGTAGAGGTAACTATACGCGTACTAGAGGAGGAATTCGAAGAGAAGGTCTGATAGTCCTATAGCGGCGTATAGTATAAGCCTGTCCCTTATAAGAGAAAGGTCGGGGCTGTACGCGAGTTCTATAAAGCCTTCTACGACGTTAGAACGTTAGCGGTGTATACTTATACTATATACTACCGTAAGTTCGCGATAGCCGAGCTAGAAGAGTTTAAGAGTAACTAGCCGATATTAGCAGACTCCTGCGTTAGCTATAGGGCTTAGTTTAGATGTGTCGAATGCTTTAGGTCGGGCAGGACCGTATTCGGCTACGCAGAGTATATTAAGAATCTAGAAAGAGGGGTTTTATCGCTAGCTACCTACGTGTATAGCCGGCTGCGATATAAGTACGTATTATCCGGACGCGCTGAAAGACTTAACGCCGGTTGAGGAGAAGCTGATCGCTCTAAACTCTTACTATAGCTTTATTACGAAGTATAACGTCGTTAAAGGCTCCCGGGAGAGCGTAATATACCTAAAATATATTAAGGGCTATATAATAGTATTTCCTAGTAATATGTAGTAATTAGTTACTCGTGTCTTGCCCTATCCGTTATTAAAAGTGATGGACGAGATCCACGTATCGTGGTAAGGGGTAGAGAAACCTGCCCCGAAAGATTTATCGCTCTTTTTATCGGTAAGACGGCGCGTAGTAGAAAGGGCGCTAGTATAGCTAAAGCGGAATAACCCGTACTATACCGATATAGATATAGACATCGCGGAAATAGAGAGCTAGAGTAGGTTAGCGCACGGGGTGCCTTATTAGGTTTATAAACGCCTAGAGCGCGACGAACTATCGGCCTAAGAGAAGACGAGAACAGCGTAGCTTATTCCGCTAATAGAGCGCGGTCTCAAGCCTAGCGGCGACGTAGACGTACGGGAGATTTTAGCGACGCTAAACGAAGCGTAGGCTATAAGATAGAGAAGGGATAGACGGTGGCGGGTAGCGTGAGTAGGGCGCTATAGGATAACGCAAACGAAAACCACGAGGTTATCTAGGAGGTTAGTACTTCTAGGATATTCGCTCTCGATGCCGTTCCTAATATATAGGATACGGAGAAATTATAGTACGTCTATAACGCTCTCGGGCGAAAAATAGGTCCGGCGGAAGATATATATAGAGAAGGCCGAGGGGCAGGTTCTGCGTATATATATAGTAGAGGGACGTCCGAGCCGTACATCGTCGTCTCGCGGGGAGAGGAATTTATAGACTCTTATAAAGCTTGGTTCCTTGCGAAGGCGTTCCCGACGCTGTTCCCTTTCGGGATAGGAGGGCTACGATAGGTCGAAGAGAGTATTTTAGGTATATCAGTCAATACCCCTATCCCTATAGCTATATTATAAGAGCCTCTCGTAAGGGGTATAGTGACTTCCCGAAACCTAAGCTTGAAGGTATAGACCCGGATAGTGCTCTAGCGTTACGGCGGACGATTCGCTACATATAAGGTCTTTACTTTCCTTATATTTAATATACTGGTTAGGTTTCGAAACTATTAGGTTAGTATAATAAGTATGACGAGAAAGGATTTCCCCGATATAGAACGAGTCGTCCGTACGATAAGTACGCAGAGGCTAGAGAAGGCTAGAGAAGAGCTAGAAGCGATAGGTAAGACGGGTAATAATGCCGTGAACCGCCTCTTACGAAGCCTCTTACTTTACGGTCTTCGGTAGCCTATGTCGCGCGAGCTTCGTCTAGGTATACAGCGAAAAATTAAATTTCTTATCGTTAGAGAAGGCATCCCGGCGATCTAGTTTACGCTAAATCCGAACGATATTACGAACCTAGTAAAGTTAAGGCTTGCGGTATACCGATCCTGCGATCCTGACGAGGTAGAGGCGTTCTTAATAAGCTTAGATATATCGTACAAGCGCATGCGGCTCGCTATATCCAATCCCCTTAGCTCAGCCTTATTCTTCTATAGGGAAATCTCGCTGTTCTTTAGGTATTACGTGAAGGTGGGGGAGGATTCTATATTTAGGCGTATTAGCCAGTACTTTAGGGCCGTCGAAACGAACGAGCGGGGCGCGCTCCACCTATATAGACTCCTTTAGATTTATAGGAATATATTCCTTAGTTCCCTCTAGAGAGATGTTAAGGGTAGAGCTAGTAGCTTATATTAGGATCGGGTCCTCCGGTACGTCGATAGTATCTTTATAGAGGTAGGTCCGAGATTATATTCGCCGCTTACGGAAGAATATATCTTATATATAGAGCTATTTCGTAGGACCTCGACTAAGAAGCGTTCTATGTAGTCGGAGTAGAGAGGACCGTGACCGCGGATATATCTTTAAGGCTCTCGAACGAGGACTAGTTTTCTGTATTATTTAAGGAGGAGGCGAACTTCTGTGCGGGCGCGACGTAAATATATACGCATAGTCCGACGTGTGTGAAATACTCTATTAATAGACCGGCTAAGACTAGAAATCTATATAGATTTAAGGCGCTGTGGAGGCTGGTATAGGAGACGGCGTTTAAAGAGGGGGGAGTACTCGAGATCCGGCGTAACTATAGTATAGTAAATCGCTAGAATAAAGCTATTTCCGTTAGACTATGTTATAACTACGATATCTCCTTTATCGGTACGCAGAGCAGGACGATAGCTATAGTATTCTATATAATAAACTACGTAACGAAGCTCGAGGACCTGGTATAGAAACGCGCAGCGGCGGCGGTAGAACTACTTAAAGATTCGCGGAACGTAGGAGTCGAGGACGGATTAGTAGATAGGGCACGGCGGTTTTTAGTAAGAGTAGCCAATAGGATCTTCACGGAGCGAGCTCTGTCGCAAGTTAAGGTAGCCGCGCATTTATTAGATTTTAGTATAGAATTTACCTATAGTAAATTATAGGTCTTCCTGAACGTCTCGTCTCTCTACTAGGAAATTATCTAAAGGTGGGGGTACTTGAGAAGTAGCGCGGGCGAATATAGCGGGAGCTCGGTGGATAAAGTAGTAATACTAGAGCAATACGGGCAGAAGGCTACTTTTATATAGGTATATCCGTATCGAGGCCTATGCCTAGTAGTACTTCTATTATACGATTATATATCGGTAGTGATAATTAGGCGGAGACGTCGTAGGAGCGGTGGCCGAGGGACCGTGGAATTTGATAAGGCCTAGCCGCTATTCGAGATGTGGGTATAGGTACTGCGGAAGCTAGGTGAGCATGTAGCCGTTTGCCTGAATGGCTACCTAGCGATGGACTTTAGAGAGGAGGATGAGAGCTGCTATAGAAGGTAAGTGTCGGCCTCGCGCTTTAGCAATGTACGCCGCGCTAAGCAGAACACCTCCCAGATCCGAGTGATTGACCGGGATATTGCAGGGCAGCGGTGTAGTACCTCGCTATGTTCGTGCCGTGGGAACGCTTCTTGTTCGAGTCGTCGGGCGATGCGAACGCTATCTAGGCGAGAAATATAATAGCCTTACCTCGTAGACTAGTAATAATAGTCGGTAGCATCTAGCTACTCCGGCGATCTATAGAAGACGTAAGGCGTAATACTAGATAGTAGGCGGCGTAGTCTGGTAAGGAGGACCTAGCGGTTAACGTAATAGAACTTACAACCTTCGATAGAGAAGAGCATAGGATGGAGCGCGCACGGGGGTTATATAAGCCGGATGATATTAGTAGTGTAACGTGCCTGATCGACGTTCTCAGAAGCGCTATAGGCTCTAACCAAATCACGGTAGGGTCGACCTATATGAGGTGCTTAGTACAGCAACTATATGCGTTCTAATAAGCCGTCCTAGACTCGCCTGAAGAAGTAATTGATACTATGGTCTACGAGCAAGGTGGCAAGACGATTCGCACCTTCGAAGGAGAGCTTGCGGAAATCGATGTTCCGGGGTAAGATAAGGTGCGGTCGATTAAGTCACAGTAAGCTAGTATGTCGCGCGAGAGGGAGAAAAGGATTAAGGGTATTTAGGAACAGGTATATTCTAACGTAGGGACCTATAATATAGCTGCGTATCGGGTGCTAAACGGTTTCGGCGAGGATAAACTAAGTATTATGCCGCCGGTTATAGCGCTAGATAGTCGTAGGCCGTCGGCTAGTCTCTGTTTTAGACCTTCCACCTCCTTCTCCGAGTTAGGAGGGTAGGTAGCACAGTCGCTTACCCTGAATCGAAGACAGAGTATCGCACTTCGAATTCTGTATCGCCACCTTGATCGACTCCACGAGGCGAAAAGGACACACCTTAGCTCTGTTAGTTTATTAGCGGGGAGGGCGGTACCGGAAAGTTACGGGTGATCGAAGCGGTGATCGCCCTGTTCGCGAATAATAGAATACTATATCGCTTGCTTGTGACGGCTACCTCTAGTACTACCGCTGTAAGGATTAATAGTATTACGATTTACGCGGCGTGTAATTTATCGGTAGATACCTCCCGTATAGCCTCTAGTAGCGGCTCGGCTTATAGCTAGAGCCTCCCTTCGTTAACGGGTCTCCGGGTCGATAGGCAGAGCCGAATAGACTGGTAGAAGAAGGACGTGCTAATCGTAGATAAGACTAGCATGCTAGGAGCGAGGACTCTATATATTATAGACGAGCGGCTTCGCGATCTCTACGGCTACGCGTAAGACTTCGGCGGGATCCCGATTATCTTTTCCCTTAGAGACTTTAAATAATTCCGGCTAGTATAGGAACGGAGTATTTTAGTCCCTAGTAGCGAGTTCGCCTAGGACGAAGGGAAGACGTTTAAAGTCGAATAGAGGCACTAATATAATAAAGCCTATAGGCTCTAGCGACGGTTCACGATTATAGTAATGCTAAAGGAGTAGGTCTATGCCGTAGGTAATCTATAGCTACGGCGGCTGCTTACCCGAATCCGATAAGGCATTACTAACTAAAGCGATATCGATATATTAAATCGTATATACTACGTAGACGGTAAGCGAATTCTATAGGAGACCGGTATTACGGTCGTTACGCCTCTTAACCGAAACCGATAGAATTTAAATAGCGAGGCGACGCTATCGTTTCAGGCGTAATATAAGGCTTAGTTAAGGATCTTCGTATCTGAGTATAAATAGAAAGGCGGGTAGCCGATGGAGGAGGAAGCTATTATAGTTCTAGGCTACGGCGACGATAGTAGCGTGCTAATACCGTCTATATTTATATTCGTCCTAGGTATACTAATTATAGTTAATAAAAATACGTATTAAGGCCTTAAGCTAGTGAACGGTTCTAATTATATAGCTCTAGACGTTATCGTCGACGACGCGTTTCCGGACTACCGCGTCTCCGAGAATACTATTCTCTACTTTAGCCTACCTACTAGTATTATACTCGTAGTAGATTCGATGAGAAAGTTAAACTTCGTTAATATACCGCCCGGTACTATCCTCCTTACTCCGCTTAGTTTAAAGATTAAGTACGTAAGGAGACGTCTATAGTAGCGGCACGACGTTACCTATAGAGGACTACTATATACGGCGGCTTTCACGTGTACGGATTATAAAGTATAAGGAAGAAGTCTAGACCGGGTAGCGCTAGAGCTACAGGGGACGAGGACGGTGTAGGTAAACGGGTAAGCGGTAGCGAGCTAGTGCGATCCCTATAGTTTTGTTACAGTCGTAACATTGCCCCCTTGGCGCATAACGATTGGACAATGAGCCTGGTCAGGATGATTGGCTGAGGGCAGCTCAGCGGTCACGTAACACAGCCTCGACAGCCGTTGTATCGGGTTGTCGAGCTGCACCACCTCGACATGCTCGAAGTGAGACTGTCGAGCTTGTCGAGCAACATTTCATATATCTATATATACAGGCCGGCTTGTCATGTATGAACTCTTCGTAGTTCAACTACTATCCTTATATAGTCGTTGCAAGTCAGTTCTCAATACTATTACGAAGTCACGATTAGACTATTATGTCCATTACGATCTTAGAACATCGAGACAGTCTATCTATCACTTCATTAGTTACCATCCTCCGAGCCCCTCGGGGTACAAGTCTAGGAATTAGGCACATTAAGTCCTGATTTGTAACAAAGTTGAACTACCATTCTTCGGAATTGGTAACTAGACTATTATTAACCCATGTTCAGTAGATCGTCACGCAAGCGGGATAACGACGAACGAAGCTCTGTCAGTTCTAGTTCAAGGCACGGTCACGATAAGAAGAAGCGCGAAGTATCTCGATCATCTACACTATACTCCGCCTCTCACGCACCACCACCGCCTCCACCAGAAGCTTCATCCGAGGAAAGGATCCTCACTCCCGACGAAGACGAACTTAGTGACGATACAAGGAGTGTGTTATTTAACGAACCACCACCGAATAAACCAAGAAGCTAGGAAAAACAGCCAGCCCGATCATCATCCACGATGCCAACTCAGTCTACATCATCAAGCGGTAAGGGCAACATACCTAATATGTTTCGAGGCCTAGGGGATAATTTGGATGCGTTTTTGACTTAGTATCTTCTCTACTTTTTCCTGAACCAGGACAAGTTTGAGAATGAGACTAAGCGGGTTACGTTCATGATCAGCTATATGCGCGGCGTTGCCTACGCTACCTTCGAGGAACGACTCGGGAAATACCTCTTGGGTACTGCCGATAGTGCTACTAAGCAGCTGTTTTCCTCGACAGACAAATTCGTGGCAGAACTTAACCTGTGCTTTAGGGGGAGTGATAAGAAACGGGCTACTGAACGCGAGCTTCATAAGCTCAAGTAGACCACCGCTGCTAAAGATTATGCGGCAAACTTCCAGCGCCTTACGGCCGGGCTAGGATGGAACGATAAGTCGCTTATATCCTAGTTCTATGCCGGACTGAAGCCGGAAGTGCGCATTATAATCTTCAGGAAGGAGACGCCGCCGACCAACCTCAACGACCTAATTAAGATGGCTATCAAGGAAGACGATCTCATCCACCAGATGTATCTTGAAAGGAAGGGTCAGGCTCCGCGTAGGAACTTCAATAAGTCTAACCAGGGCAAGTCAAGGAACAGTCCAGACTACTACGGACCAAAGCCCATAGAGTTAGATGCACTTCAGCGCAAGCCAAAGCAGCAGAAAGGTAGAAAGGCCTCTACTCAGAAAGGAAAATGCTATAATTGTGGTAAGGAAGGACACTTCGCTAACAAGTGTCGACAGCCGAAACGGGATTAGGGCAAAGACACCCAACGCTCACACCTTCGAAAGCTTGAGGTTGTCAATACCCCTGTGGCCTACCTTACGATGATGAGCGTCATTAATAAGGACGGCAATACCTGGAAGTTCGGTCCGAACTAAAACGGAACGCGCAATCTGCCAGCTATTCATAAGGCAATGGAGATTCGCGGTATCTAGAAAGATTATACCCACCGCCTTTATTATCTAATTCCGATGTCTGAGTGCCTCAGCAAGGAATGCAGGAAGGTCATGTGGGAGCACTCTCAATTTGAGGACCCGGGATAACTAGACTGGAACTTTGGAGGACGCGATCGCAAGGTCTCTAACACCTAACTTAGAAGGGTCCTTGAGATCGAGGATATGTGCGACGATATATGTCATTTTCATCACCGATATATCCCGATAAACCTATGTACGGGCACCACGTGCGTCTAGCATTACCGCAAGGATGGAGTCTGTTATTATCATACCGCAGATGCCTTCTACTAGTAGAAGAAACCAGCGGAGGAAGTTAACCCTCTCGCTTGGGCCGTGACTTACGACAAAATCCCTGCGGACGATAGACTATACGAGATGGACGACACCTCTAGAAAGGAAGCTATATAGGATGTTATTAATAGACTTTAGCCTGACGACGATATACTAAAATCCCTTACCATGCGGCAGGCACGAGTACGACTAAATATTTAGACTAGACTAAATTATATCTAATGGTAACTAAAACCCGCGACGGACGGCAACGGCCGCTACCATCGGGACCTTACTAGTAACGAATGTGACAAGGACGTATGTATATAGCACGGGCGGGTTCCCACACCAGCACCAACTACCTTGTCTATTCTCTAAAATGTGAGAAGGAACTTCACTCTAGATACCGGGTCTAAGAGCGAGTTCGATAGTGAGGACTAATATATCCGCGCGCTACAGATAGTAATTACGGATTTGATGTTCGAAATCAACTCGGACTTCAACTGCAAGCTAGATATGCAGATCCCTCACGACCGATTCGACATCTTTTTCAAACTCAGATATAACCCTGAGAAAGACGAACCAAAGGAGCAGCTTAGCTTATGCATTAAGGCATTCGCGAAGGAGCAAGAGTCCGAATCGGGGACCGACGAAGAGGATGGTGACTCTTCCGACGTCGAAATTATTCACGGAGCCTAGTCGGAAAACGGCGACGACCTGTGGACGTAAGGCACTTATAGAGTCGTAGAACGCCGCCTGTTTTTCTGAACGCTCTTGGGCCCGGAAAGATTATGGTACTAGTGACGATTAATAGGATCGCCACTATAGCTATGATTAATAGTGGAGCAGGACGAGACTTCATGAGCGCAACGTACGCGGAAGAATAGGGCCTACCTCTATTTAAGAAGAAAGCCTCCTATCTCCTCGCACTCGCTGACAGGAATCTCGCCGACCATAATCAAGGATTAGTCAGCCACGAGACGAAAGTCGATATAGAAGCGCTAGGTCTGAAAGAGACGATCAGGTTCGACATCACTAATTTAGGTAAAACACATGTCATCCTAGGCTTACTATAGCTCTAACGACATAATCCGCACATAGACTAGAAAAACCTGACCGTAACCTTACCGGAAAGTCTATGTTCTGTTCAGGCTAAGAGGCGTCTTGGAGAATAGGAAGATTTAAGCCCTCGGCGGATGAGGCTAAGCAACGTAGAAGTGGTATGCTGCTATCTCCTTGCAAGATAGGACGATAAGCCAGCGTTCGAAATTCTAAAGGAGTATCTGGAATTTAGCGAACTATTCACCGAAGAGGCACCTGAAGAAGCCTTATCACTACACCGCGACTGGGATTACGAGATCGCATTGAAGCTAGGAACTCAACCTAAGAAGTTTAAAATCTATCTACTGACGAAGGCTTAACGCGATGTATTGGACGAGTATGTTGACGACTTCTTGTCTAAAGGATTCATCAGGGAATCCAAATCTCCCGCAGGATATCCGGTATTCTATGTACCGAAGCTAGACGGCGGACTACGATTATGCGTTGATTTTAGGCACTTGAACGAGATTACTATTAAGAATACCTACACATTACCCTTGATATCGGAGTTGCGAGACCGACTCCAAGGAGCTAAGTGGTTTACGAAATTCGATATCCCATCGGCATTCTATCGAATTAGGATTAAGGAGGGCGATGAATGGAAGACAGCATTCCGCACATATAAGGGACATTACGAGTACTTAGTAATGCCATTCGGGCTAACTAATGCACCCGCAACGTTCCAGGCTTACATCAACAATATATTACGGGAATACATCGATAAGTTCGTGTGTGTCTATATCGACGATATTTTGATATACTCCCGGACGCTTGAACAGCACGTCGAATACGTCCGAAAGGTCTTACACGCTTTACGAAAATATAATCTGAGGTTGAAACCCTTAAAGTCGGAATTCTATACTAAACGCGTTAAGTTCGTTGGATGCGTTATGACCCTAGACGGAGTCGAAGTCGACCCCGAAAAGATCGAACGAGTTAAGGAATGGCCTGTACCTACCTCTATTAAAGCGGTATAATCGTTCCACGGGTTTGCTAATTACTACCGGCAATTCATTCTGGGATTCTTAAAAGTGGCAGTACTACTCACGGGTCTTATGAGTAAGAAGGAGTCTTTCTTATGGACAAACGAGCATCAGAAGGCCTTTGATGAGCTTAAACGGTTGTTACTAACAACACCTGTGCTATACTTGTTCGACCCCGACTTACCCTGCACGGTCGAAACGGATGCTTCTAAATATGCCCTTAGAGCAGTCCTTAGCTAACTAGGTAAGGATGGCAGACTACACCTAATCGCGTTCTACAGTCGAAAGTTCATCGATACAGAAACACGATATACGACCGGAGACCAGGAACTACTCGCCATAGTTAACGCCCTCAAGTATTAGAGACATTACCTTGAAGGAGCAAAGCACCCCTTCATAGTATACACTAATCACGCTAACCTACGGAACTTCACCACGACCAAGGAACTCAACCTAAGACAACTCTGTTAGTCAGACACCTTAGCATCATACAACTTCGTTATTGTACACCGAAGCGGTAAACTGAATACCAACGCGGATGCGTTAAGCAGGCGAGAAGACTATTAAGAAGGCGATACTTTTAAAGTGCAACGCGCCTTATTCAGGGAACAAGACGGAAAACTTGTTCACTAGGTAGCAGTGATAGAATCCGCCTACACGCCCGAGCAACAAGAAATTATAACAGCTCAGAATAACGAGATGGGAGACCAGATAGGTTCACACTATATCTGTCAAGAGCTCGGACTGCAGCCCGGAGACTATAACCTCTTCTATTACGAAGGTCTGATTTAGATACCACCCAAACTGGAGAAGAAATAGATCCTGAAACACCACGAACTACCTCTTCAAGGACACGCAAGACCCGAGGTCGTCCTTAAACGTCTTCGGAACAACTATTAGTTCCCGAAGATGCGCTAAAAGGTATTTGCACAAATCCGCAAGTGCAACCTGTGTCGGAAAGCTAAATACGAACGACACAAGCCTTACGGATTACTGCAACCTAATCAACCACCGGGGAAACCCTGGCAGGTTATCTCTATAGATTTCCTAGGACTATTACCCAAATCAACCAACGAGGATGGAGTTGCCTACGAGAACATTATGGTTGTCGTAGACAGACTGACAAAATACGCGGAATTCATACCTTTACCACGCAAGTCAAGTACACTATACCTTGCGAAGGTATTTATTAAACACGTGATCACGAGGCATAGGATACCTGAGAGGATCATCTCCGACAGAGATCGAAAGTTCACCTCCTACTTCTAGGAAGAACTCTGTCAAGTCCTGCGGATCACCCGAGCATTATCCACCGCATACCATCCAGTCACAGACGGACAAACCGAGCGAATAAACCAAACCCTTAAGCAGTACCTCCGAATCTATATAGATAACGAACAATTAAACTAGTCTACCCTACTACCTCAGGCCGCGCTCGCGTACAACGCTACTAAACAAGAAACCATTAAAATAACACCATTCTTCGCGAACTTTAGACGAGAACCAAGGCTTACAACTAATATTAAAGGCTATCTACCGACAGAGGCAACAATCGTTACGGAAGATATACACTACCTTCACCAACAATTACAGTCTGACATACGGTTCTTAAACAAAAGAATAGCAAATCAAGCAAACAAGAAAAGAGTTGCGGGACCAACTCTTAAGGAGGGGGACAAGGTCTACTTATAGCGCCGAAACATCAAAACCAAACGCCAAAGTAGCAAGCTCGATTTTCTAAAACTTAGACCATTTAAAATCAAGTCCATCAAGGGACCAGTCAATTATGAACTCGAGCTACTAAAGTCTATAGGGATACACCCGGTATTCCATATCTCGCTCTTAGAACGAGCAGACCCTGATACACCGCTCGACGAAAACGCAGAAATCGACCCAGAATAACAGGAACTACTATACGAGGTAGAAAGAATCCTCGCACACTCTAGTCAAGGACGTCAGCGGAAATACTACGTCAAGTAGGATAGCTACCCACACGAGGAAAATACATGGGAACTAATCAAGAACCTCCAAGGTGTCAAAGATTTAATTGCGTAATACCATCAGAACCACCTAGAAGATCCTAATACGGATGAGGAACCCCATCAGGCTAGGCTAATAGATCATTAAACGCGACGTCATCTAAGGAACGCGCAGGTTCCGGAGCGTTATCGTCACTAGCGGACCTTTTTCATTTCCGCGACCTTTCGGCCTCTTCCTCCTCTTCCTAGATCTCCTCCAACATGCAAATAGTCTTGGCCTCGGCACGCTGGTGCGCCTGCTTTAGAGTCTTCTTATTCCTCGAAATGGACTCTAGCAGCTTTACGGCCTCCTCTTATCGTTACACCACCAGGGCTATTATCTTTCGAACCTCGGCGTTGACGCCTCGGAGCTTCTCTTCGGCGTCTTCGATTTCCGAGGCCTTCTTCTCCATCGTGCGATCTAGGGAGTCCCATGAGATCGCGATATAAGGCTTCCCGCGACGAGTACAGGTCGAACACTTAAGGTCAGGGCGGGCTAACATCACAAAGCACTCGCAGTTATTCTCGAAGCAGAAGAAACAGGACCACTCGTTTAGGACTCCGAACTTCTCGATGCGCTCGGCGAGCTTTAGCGTTTCCTAACGTTATTTAGAGAGGTCTTCGAACTTCTTACGTTTACGTTATAGATGCGAGGTTGAAGACATCTTTAATCCCCGGACAGTAGGGCAATTCGCTTATTAAGTAAGAAGCTTAGGACAAGCTTACTAAGAAAGAGGACTATATTATAGTCGTAACATTGCCCCCTTAGCGCATAACGATTAGACAATAAGCCTGGTCAGGATGATTGGCTGAGGGCAGCTCAGCGGTCACGTAACACAGCCTCGACAGCCGTTATATCGGGTTGTCGAGCTGCACCACCTCGACATGCTCGAAGTGAGACTATCGAGCTTGTCGAGCAACATTTCATATGTCTATATATACAGGCCGGCTTGTCATATATAAACTCTTCGTAGTTCAACTACTATCCTTATATAGTCGTTGCAAGTTAGTTCTCAATACTATTACGAAGTCACGATCAGACTATTATGTCCATTACGATCTTAGAACATCGAGACAGTCTATCTATCACTTCATTAGTTACCATCCTCCGAGCCCCTCGGGGTACAAGTCCAGGAATTAGGCACATTAAGTCCTGATTTGTAACAAGTTTATACGTATAACTATTACAAATCAGGACTCAATATGCCTAATTCCTAGACTTATACCCCGAGGGGCTCGGAGGATAGTAACCAATAAAGTAATAGATAGACTGTCTCGATGTTCCAAGATCGCAATGGACACAATAGTCTAATCGTAACTTCGTAATAGTATTAAGAACTAACTTGCAACGACTATATAAGGATAGTAGTTGAACTACGAAGAGTTTATATATGACAAGCCGGCCTGTATATATAGACATATGAAATGTTGCTCGACAAGCTCGATAGTCTCACTTCGAGCATGTCGAGGTGGTGCAGCTCGACAACCCGATATAACGGCTGTCGAGGCTGTGTTACGTGACCGCTGAGCTGCCCTCAGCCAATCATCCTGACCAGGCTTATTGTCTAATCGTTATGCGCTAAGGGGGCAATGTTACGACTATAATATAGTCCTCTTTCTTAGTAAGCTTGTCCTAAGCTTCTTACTTAATAAGCGAATTGCCCTACTGTCCGGGGATTAAAGATGTCTTCAACCTCGCATCTATAACGTAAACGTAAGAAGTTCGAAGACCTCTCTAAATAACGTTAGGAAACGCTAAAGCTCGCCGAGCGCATCGAGAAGTTCGGAGTCCTAAACGAGTGGTCCTGTTTCTTCTGCTTCGAGAATAACTGCGAGTGCTTTGTGATGTTAGCCCGCCCTGACCTTAAGTGTTCGACCTGTACTCGTCGCGGGAAGCCTTATATCGCGATCTCATGGGACTCCCTAGATCGCACGATGGAGAAGAAGGCCTCGGAAATCGAAGACGCCGAAGAGAAGCTCCGAGGCGTCAACGCCGAGGTTCGAAAGATAATAGCCCTGGTGGTGTAACGATAAGAGGAGGCCGTAAAGCTGCTAGAGTCCATTTCGAGGAATAAGAAGACTCTAAAGCAGGCGCACCAGCGTGCCGAGGCCAAGACTATTTGCATGTTGGAGGAGATCTAGGAAGAGGAGGAAGAGGCCGAAAGGTCGCGGAAATGAAAAAGGTCCGCTAGTGACGATAACGCTCCGGAACCTGCGCGTTCCTTAGATGACGTCGCGTTTAATGATCTATTAGCCTAGCCTGATGGGGTTCCTCATCCGTATTAGGATCTTCTAGGTGGTTCTGATGGTATTACGCAATTAAATCTTTGACACCTTGGAGGTTCTTGATTAGTTCCCATGTATTTTCCTCGTGTGGGTAGCTATCCTACTTGACGTAGTATTTCCGCTGACGTCCTTGACTAGAGTGTGCGAGGATTCTTTCTACCTCGTATAGTAGTTCCTGTTATTCTGGGTCGATTTCTGCGTTTTCGTCGAGCGGTGTATCAGGGTCTGCTCGTTCTAAGAGCGAGATATGGAATACCGGGTGTATCCCTATAGACTTTAGTAGCTCGAGTTCATAATTGACTGGTCCCTTGATGGACTTGATTTTAAATGGTCTAAGTTTTAGAAAATCGAGCTTGCTACTTTGGCGTTTGGTTTTGATGTTTCGGCGCTATAAGTAGACCTTGTCCCCCTCCTTAAGAGTTGGTCCCGCAACTCTTTTCTTGTTTGCTTGATTTGCTATTCTTTTGTTTAAGAACCGTATGTCAGACTGTAATTGTTGGTGAAGGTAGTGTATATCTTCCGTAACGATTGTTGCCTCTGTCGGTAGATAGCCTTTAATATTAGTTGTAAGCCTTGGTTCTCGTCTAAAGTTCGCGAAGAATGGTGTTATTTTAATGGTTTCTTGTTTAGTAGCGTTGTACGCGAGCGCGGCCTGAGGTAGTAGGGTAGACTAGTTTAATTGTTCGTTATCTATATAGATTCGGAGGTACTGCTTAAGGGTTTGGTTTATTCGCTCGGTTTGTCCGTCTGTGACTGGATGGTATGCGGTGGATAATGCTCGGGTGATCCGCAGGACTTGACAGAGTTCTTCCTAGAAGTAGGAGGTGAACTTTCGATCTCTGTCGGAGATGATCCTCTCAGGTATCCTATGCCTCGTGATCACGTGTTTAATAAATACCTTCGCAAGGTATAGTGTACTTGACTTGCGTGGTAAAGGTATGAATTCCGCGTATTTTGTCAGTCTGTCTACGACAACCATAATGTTCTCGTAGGCAACTCCATCCTCGTTGGTTGATTTGGGTAATAGTCCTAGGAAATCTATAGAGATAACCTGCCAGGGTTTCCCCGGTGGTTGATTAGGTTGCAGTAATCCGTAAGGCTTGTGTCGTTCGTATTTAGCTTTCCGACACAGGTTGCACTTGCGGATTTGTGCAAATACCTTTTAGCGCATCTTCGGGAACTAATAGTTGTTCCGAAGACGTTTAAGGACGACCTCGGGTCTTGCGTGTCCTTGAAGAGGTAGTTCGTGGTGTTTCAGGATCTATTTCTTCTCCAGTTTGGGTGGTATCTAAATCAGACCTTCGTAATAGAAGAGGTTATAGTCTCCGGGCTGCAGTCCGAGCTCTTGACAGATATAGTGTGAACCTATCTGGTCTCCCATCTCGTTATTCTGAGCTGTTATAATTTCTTGTTGCTCGGGCGTGTAGGCGGATTCTATCACTGCTACCTAGTGAACAAGTTTTCCGTCTTGTTCCCTGAATAAGGCGCGTTGCACTTTAAAAGTATCGCCTTCTTAATAGTCTTCTCGCCTGCTTAACGCATCCGCGTTGGTATTCAGTTTACCGCTTCGGTGTACAATAACGAAGTTGTATGATGCTAAGGTGTCTGACTAACAGAGTTGTCTTAGGTTGAGTTCCTTGGTCGTGGTGAAGTTCCGTAGGTTAGCGTGATTAGTGTATACTATGAAGGGGTGCTTTGCTCCTTCAAGGTAATGTCTCTAATACTTGAGGGCGTTAACTATGGCGAGTAGTTCCTGGTCTCCGGTCGTATATCGTGTTTCTGTATCGATGAACTTTCGACTGTAGAACGCGATTGGGTGTAGTCTGCCATCCTTGCCTGGTTGGCTGAGGACTGCTCTAAGGGCATATTTAGAAGCATCCGTTTCGACCGTGTAGGGTAAGTCGGGGTCGAATAAGTATAGTACAGGTATTATTAGTAATAACCGTTTAAGCTCATCAAAGGCCTTCTGATGCTCGTTTGTCTATAAGAAAGACTCCTTCTTACTTATGAGACCCGTGAGTGGTGCTACCACTTTTGAGAATCCTAGAATGAATTGCCGGTAGTAATTAGTAAACCCGTGGAACGATTGTACCGCTTTGATAGAGGTAGGTATAGGCTATTCCTTGACTCGTTCGATCTTTTCGGGGTCGACTTCGACTCCGTCTAGGGTTATAACGCATCTAACGAACTTGACGCGTTTAGTATAGAATTCCGACTTTGAGGGTTTCAACCTTAGATTATATTTTCGTAAAGCGTGTAAGACCTTTCGGACGTGTTCGACGTGCTGTTTAAGCATCTAGGAGTATATCAAAATATCGTCGATGTAGACACACACGAACTTATCGATGTATTCCCGTAATATATTGTTGATATAAGCCTGGAACGTTGCGGGTGCATTGGTTAGCCCGAATGGCATTACTAAGTACTCGTAATGTCCCTTGTGTGTGCGGAATGCTGTCTTCCATTTATCGCCCTCCTTAATCCTAATTCGATAGAATGCCGATGGGATATCGAATTTCGTGAACTACTTAGCTCCTTGGAGTCGGTCTCGTAACTCCGATATTAAGGGTAATGTGTAGGCATTCTTGATGGTGATCTCGTTCAAGTGCCTAAAATCAACGCATAATCGTAGTCCGCCGTCTGGCTTCGGTATATAGAATACCGGATATCCTGCGGGAGATTTGGATTCCCTGATAAATCCTTTGGACAAGAAGTCGTTAACATACTCGTCTAATGCATCGCGTTGAGCCTTCGTTAGTAGATAGATTTTGAACTTCTTAGGTTGAGTTCCTAGCTTTAATGCGATCTCGTGATCCTAGTCGCGGTGTGGTAATAAGGCTTCTTTAGGTGCCTCTTCGGTGAATAGTTCGCTAAATTCTAGATACTCCTTTGGAATTTCGAACGCTGGCTTATCGTCCTGTCTTATAAGGAGATAGTAGTATACTACTTCTACGTTGCTTAGCCTCATCCGCCGAGGGCTTAAATCTTCCTGTTCTCCAAGACGCCTCTTGGCCTGAATAGAATATAGACTTTCCGGTAAGGTTACGGTCAGGTTTTTCTAGTCTATGTGCGGATTATGTCGTTGGAGCTATGGCAAGCCTAGGATGATATATGTTTTACCCAAATTGGTGATGTCGAACCTGATCGTCTCTTTTAGACCTAGCGCTTCCATGTCGACTTTCGTCTCGTGGCTGACTGATCCTTGATTGTGGTCGGCGAGATTCCCGTCAGCGAGTGCGAGGAGATAGGAGGCTTTCTTCTTAAACAGAGGTAGGCCCTATTCTTCCGCGTACGTTGCGCTCATGAAGTCTCGTCCTGCTCTACTATTAATCATAGCTATGGTGGCGATCCTATTAATCGTCACTAGTACTATAATCTTTCCGGGCCTAAGAGCGTTCAGAAAAACAGGCGGCGTTCTACGACTCTATGAGTGCCTTACGTCTATAGGTCGTCGCCGTTTTCCGACTAGGCTCCGTGAATGATTTCGACGTCGGAAGAGTCACTATCCTCTTCGTCGGTCCCCGATTCGGACTCTTACTCCTTCGCGAATACCTTGATGCATAAGCTGAGCTGCTCCTTTAGTTCGTCTTTCTTAGGGTTACATCTGAGTTTGAAAAAGATATCGAATCGGTCGTGAGGGATCTGCATATCTAGCTTACAGTTGAAGTCCGAGTTGATTTCGAATATCAAATCCGTGATTGCTGTCTGTAGCGCGCGGATGTATTGGTCCTTACTATCGAACTCGCTCTCAGACCCGGTGTCTGGAGTGAAGTTCCTTCTTATATTTTGGAGAATGGATAAGGTGGTTGGTGCTGGTGTGGGAACCCGCCCGTGCCATGCATATACGTCCTTGTTATATTCGTCGCTAGTAAGGTCCTGATAGTGGCGGCCGTTGCCGTCCGTCGCGGGTTTTGGTTGCTATTAGATGTGATTTAGTCTAGTCTAAATGTTTGGTCGTACTCGTGCCTGCCGTATAGTAAGGGATTTTGGTATATCGTCGTTAGGCTAAAGTCTATTAATAACATCCTGTGTGGCTTCCTTTCTGGAGGTGTCGTCCATCTCGTATAGTCCATCGTCCGCAGGGATTTTGTCGTAAGTCACGGCCCAAGCGAGAGGGTTGACTTCCTCCGCTAGTTTCTTCTACTAGTAGAAGGCATCTACGGTATGATGATAATAGACTCCATCCTTGCGGTAATGCTGGACGCACGTGGTGCCCGTATATAGGTTCATCGGGATGTGTCGGTGATGAAAATGACATATATCGTCGCACACATCCTCGATCTCAAGGACCCTTCTGAGTTAGGTGTTAGAGACCTTACGATCGCGTCCTCTAAAGTTCCAGTCTAGTTATCCCGGGTCCTTAAATTGAGAGTGCTCCTATATAACCTTCCTGTATTCCTTGCTGAGGTACTCAGACATCGGAATCAGATGATGAAGGCGGTGGGTATAATCTTTCTAGATACCGCGAATCTCTATTGCCTTATAAATAGCTGGCAGATTGCGCGTTCTGTTTTGGTTCGGACCGAACTTCTAGGTATTGCCGTCCTTATTAATGACGCTCATCATCGCAAGGTAGGCTACAGGGGTATTAACAACCTTAAGCTTTCGAAGGTATGAGCGTTGGGTGTCTTTACCCTGATCCCGTTTCGGCTGTCGACACTTATTAGCGAAGTGTCCTTCCTTACCATAATTATAGCATTTTCCTTTCTGAGTAGAGGCCTTTCTACCTTTCTGCTGCTTTGGCTTGCGCTGAAGTGCATCCAACTCTATGGGCTTTAGTCCGTAGTAGTCTGGACTGTTCCTTGACTTGCCCTGGTTGGACTTATTGAAGTTCCTACGCGGAGCCTAACCCTTCCTTTCAAGATATATCTAGTGGATAAGATCGTCTTCCTTAATAGCCATCTTGATTAGGTCGTTAAGGTTGGTCGGCGGCGTCTCCTTCCTGAAGATTGCAATGCGCACTTCCGGCTTCAGTCCGGTATAGAACTGGGACATGAGCGACTTATCGTTCTATCCTAGCCCGGCCGTGAGGCGCTGGAAGTTTGCCGCATAATCTTTAGCAGCGGTAGTCTGCTTGAGCTTGTGAAGCTCGCGTTCAGCAGCCTATTTCTTATCACTCCCCCTAAAGCACAGGTTAAGTTCTGCCACGAATTTGTCTGTCGAGGAAAATAGCTGCTTGGTAGCACTGTCGGCAGTGCCCAAGAGGTATTTCCCGAGTCGTTCCTCGAAGGTGGCGTAGGCAACGCCGCGCATGTAGCTGATCATGAACGTAACCCGCTTAGTCTTATTCTCAAACTTGTCCTAGTTCAGGAAAAAGTAGAGAAGACACTGAGTCAAAAACGCATCCAAATCATCCCCTAGGCCTCGAAACACATTAGGTGTGTTGCCCTTGCCGCTTAATGATGTAGACTGAGTTGGCATTATAGATGATAATCGGGCTGGCTGTTTTTCCTAGCTTCTTAGTTTATTCGGTGGTGGTTCGTCAAACAACACACTCCTTGTATCGTCACTAAGTTCGTCTTCGTCGGGAGTAAGGATCCTTTCCTCAGATGAAGCTTCTAGTGGAGGCGGTGGTAGTGCGTGAGAGGCGGAGTATGGTGTAGATGATCGAGATACTTCGCGCTTCTTCTTATCGTGACCGTGCCTTAAACTAGAACTGACAGAGCTTCGTTCGTCGTTATCCCGCTTACGTGACGATCTACTGAACATAGGTTAACAATAGTCTAGTTACTAATTCCGAAGAATGGTAGTTCAACTTTATTACAAATCAGGACTCAATATGCCTAATTCCTAGACTTGTACCCCGAGGGGCTCGGAGGATGGTAACTAATGAAGTGATAGATAGACTGTCTCGATGTTCTAAGATCGTAATGGACATAATAGTCTAATCGTGACTTCGTAATAGTATTGAGAACTGACTTGCAACGACTATATAAGGATAGTAGTTGAACTACGAAGAGTTTATACATGACAAGCCGGCCTGTATATATAGACATATGAAATATTGCTCGACAAGCTCGACAGTCTCACTTCGAGCATGTCGAGGTGGTGCAGCTCGACAACCCGACACAACGGCTATCGAGGCTGTGTCACGTGACCGCTGAGCTGCCCTCAGCCAATCATCCTGACCAGGCTCATTGTCCAATCGTTATGCGCCAAGGGGGCAATGTTACGACTGTAACAATAACTATCGAGAAGTACGTCGATAGAGGGTATAATACTACTATCGAAGGTACGCGAGAGGGATATTATCGGTAATACGATGCTAGAGAATATGATCGCAGCGGAGAAGAGGTTAGAGGATTGTAGCGAAGTAACGATTAAGGAGGTAGAGATATAGGACTAGACGTCCCTAACGTAGTAAAGGGATTTATAAAATAATATTATTAGTAGATAAGAAAGTTCTCTCTGTTATTAGTAAATAAGAAGGTTCTGTCTAAGATGAAGCCGTAGATAATAGGGTATAGAATAAGAGGAATTTACTGCGATCGGACGAGGTGAGGTGTGACGGGGTGCGGACGGGGATCTTGCATGCCTCAGGCAGTAAACAAGGTGTCGCACGGTTGTGTGCGTGAATTGTTGGTTGATTAATTCTTCTTCTCTAGCTAATTTGCTGAAATTTCTCATCTGGCCTGGAGTTCTGCCTCAGGTTGTCACCTAGTCAGTCCTTCCCTGCGACACACCCCCTCAGATTTCACTCTGTCTCAGATGACATCTGTATATCCTAGCTGAGATACAAAGTGAGCATGTCCCTCGGCAGAGAGTGGTTTTGTGAAGCCATCCGAAGGCATGTCCTTCGTTGAGACCCATTGAACTGTTACTTTGCCTTCGCGATGAGTTTGTCTCAACCACAGATTGTGGATATCGACATGCTTCAATTTTGATGTGGTTTGTGGTCTGTCTTTCTGGACCAGGCCAACTGTCTGCTGATTGTCACAGAGTATGCGTGGTTGTTGTTCAGGGTCAAACTCTATCTGTGCGAACAGCCGGTATAGACCAATAGTCTCCTTAGCTGTGTTTGACAGCGATAAGAGCTCTGCCTCAGTAGTTGACGTGGTTACAGTCTTCTGTTTAGATGACTGCCACATGATCGGTCCTTTGAACAGCTTCATCAAGTATCCCTGCGTGGATCTGCGAGTCTCTTGATCATCCGCAAACGATGCGTCGCTCGACACTTGTAGTACTTCTTTATCGCTTGTCTCTACTTCTGTAGACTGTCCTACAGAGCCCAAGAACTCGATGGCATAGTACTTTGTTGTCTGGAGATATAAGAGTACTCGATTCACCCAACGCAGGTGTTCTGGTGAAGGGTTTGTACAGAACTGACTCAACTGGCTGGCTGCATACGAGACGTCGGGTCTTGTTACTACTGCTGCATAAAGAATAGAGCCTACCTTCTCTTGCATCTCTGCAATTTGTTGCATAGTAGCCTGTCCTTCGAAAGGCTGAGGACGATAAGACGTCGCGAGAGGCGTTACAGCCGTTCTCAAAGTCTCATCAATCCCGAATTTAGAACATATCTTATCGATATATCCATCTTGACAGATCCAAAGCTTTTTCGCTTTTCTGTCCCTCAGGATCCTGATGTTGAGGAAGGAGATTGCTTCACCCAAATCCTTGATCCCATATTTGTCATTGACTTTTGCCTTGAATTGAGCAATGTGGTTCATGCAGTCTCGTTGTGCAAGAACGAGAAGATCATCCACATACAGGAAAAGTATTATTCCTGTGTTTTTGTTGATGAGGACGCATGGCTCATCTGGGCAATGATAAAATCCCAGACCATTGAGGAACGAGACGAGTTCGTCGAACCATAATCTTGGCGATTTTCGCAAGCCATAGAGAGCCTTAAGTAGCTTCCATACCTTTCCTGGCTTGCTATAACCTGGTGGACAGGCAGTATAGATCTCCTCGTCCATGTTGGCGTTGATGAAAGCATTCTTGAAGTCAATTTGATGACATTCAAGGTCAAACGCGCAGACGAGAGCCATGAGGATGCGGAAGCTACGATACGCTCCAGTAGCTGCGTACATTTCGTCATTGACGTGGTGCTGGAGATCGCCTCTTACGCATATCCGTGCTTTGTGACGGACAAGGTATCCAGCGTCATCAATTTTGTAGGTAAAAACCCACTTCAGTGGTAATACCTGTTTGTTTTCGGGGTAGTCAACTAACTCGAAAGTTCTCTTGTCCTTAAGCGACCTAATCTCAGCACCTGCAGCATCCATGAAGCCTTTACGCTCCGGATGCCGCCTTAATTGGTGCCAAAACTCCGGTGGCGGGAGTAGATGCTTTCTGTGAGTTCGAAGTGACTGAGCTGATGCGAAGGCATGAGCGATTTGTTGACCAAGCTTTGCACGCTCGAGTCGAAGAGCATGAGCTTGACGACGCACTCTCTTCTGCACATGCTGCGCGGAGACATACGTCTGGTGAGAATTTGCAGTTTGCTGAGTTGTTATCTCTGGAGGATCGTGACCTGAGTTGCTTGCCCGGCGCGACTCGAACGAGAATGGTGTTGGGAGAAAACGGCTGGCTTCTCTTTCCGCCTGTACTTGTGTGTTGTTGTTATTGGGAGGCGGAGGCGGAAGAAAGACTCCTGATGGGACTTCGTACTGAACAAGGTCAGGATTGACAGTAGCGTCATTGTCCATAGCAGGAAGAAGTTCCGAGTCCGATTCGTCCAAATCAACTTCGTTCAGCGTCATCGAGAGTGCTTGTTCCGATCCTTGTGGGCTCGTGATGATTGATGGGTTGTACATGACCTTTTCGTCAATTTGCACATCACGTGAGATAATAACCCTGTCAAGGTGTGGAATCCAGACTTTGTATATATTGGTCGCGTTGAATCCTACAAGCCAACCCATGACTGCTTTGTCTTGAAGTTTTGCTCGCGCTGGTCGTTCTCTTCTGTTCTTTACCAGGACATAGGCAAGTGACCCAATAATCCGCAAGTATGCAAGATTTGGCTTTCGCCCGTGGATCATTTGAAAAGGAGTCTGCCAGTCTTTCCGTTGCACAGGTATTCGATTGAGTAGACGCGTCGCGTGTGCTACTAGATATGGCCAGAGCCTGTGTGGAAGTTTGCTTTGACTGCGAAGCTTGCGTGCGGTGGTGATGATCACCCCCCCAGAACGTTCAGCAAGACCGTTCTGATCTGGAGTATCGGGCGGCGAAGAATTGAAGGTGATGCCTCTGGCGGCAATGAGAGCCTTCCATTCCTGTCCCAGGCCTTTCTCGCCGTCGGATTGGATGTACCGTGTTGTGAAGCCCCAGCTGTCGTTTGTAATTGCAAGGAATTCACGTGTTACTGCCGAGAGCTCCTCCTGAGATTTATGCGGAAGGTTGAAAGATACGTGGTATGCTGAATAGTCACAATAGAAGTGCACAACCCATGCATCAAGATTGAAGGCTTCCTCCATGTGAATCAGATCCATGTGTATTTTCTCGAAAGGGTAAGTTCCCCTCCATGTTGGCACGCGCGATATTTGTTGGTGAGCTTGTGCAAGTTGACATTCTGGGCAGAGATCAGATGTTCTGAGGAAATCCTGCGTAGCAAGGGCGACGCCGTTGGCTGCCTGTGGAGTATGTCGGAGTGCATCTCTCCCGATATGTCCAAGTCTTGCATGCCAAACATCCATTGATGCAACAGCTGTTGGAGGTGTTCTTGACTTCTTGGCCATAGCGAATGCTTGTGCTGCCTTGACATGAGAATCAGCTTTGACAACAGCAGCCTTGATGTGCGGCTCGACGACTCGGAATGCGCCATGTTTGGTAACCTTGAATGCATTCGTTCCGTCCGAGTACTCCATCCAGCAGGTTCGGGTATTGAAGAAGAGACCTTGTTTCTCCAAAGCATCGGTCGTCATCAAATTCCAATGAAAGCCAGGGACAAATGCCACATCAGCCAACTGGATGATGCCTGATCCTGTCGGAGTCTCGACATGCACTTCGACCTTGCCTATCCCTTCAATACGTGTATCCGTGTCACCGAACCGGATGATTTCGTTGTGAAGGGGTTTGTATTCCTTGAAACGGGATAGGTCATTGCAGACGTGTGTATCTGCACAGTTGTCGAGGCGAAAGTAATCGTCAAAATCGTCTTCGGAGGAAGTGCTGAAAGCGAGTTTCGAAGTTGCAAACGAAGCTCGAGACCTCGTCATGGTCGAAGTTTGATTTGTGGCTTTTGTGTTGGTGTTATTAGGTGTCTCAGCTTCTTTTTGAGTTTGTTGTTTGGATTTGGAAGCAGGCCACCACTTTGGCAGTGTAATTTTGTTTCTCTCGAAGTTCTTTTCGACTTTGGTGCGGTCTCGCTTGCTTCCTGCAACATGACTTTGGACCTTGGACTGGATATGGACCAATGGCGTCCAGCCTTGTGGCGCGCATGCAGGGTTGAGGTACCGGCAATCGGCATACTTATGGGCCAATCCGCAGATGCAATCTCGTAGACTTGTCGGCGAATTCGTCAGCGTGGGAGTAGATTCGCCTCGTTGTGTTCGACGCTTCGGACGGTAGTCTTCATCGTCCGACGAGTCCGAGTCACGATCATGCTTCTTGCCTTGGAATGTGGCATGAGCAGCTCGACTCCTGCTGGTCTTCTCATTCGAAGGCGCCATACTTCTGAATTGCTTGATGCAGAATGCAATAGTAATGTTTTGGTCCGATAGAGCAGGATTGATGCCACAGAATGAACGTAGTGACTGTACGATTTTGTTCTGTGCTCTCTGTATAGTTGTGATGTCGGTGTCATCATCATCCACAGAGAGTACCATGCCTTCACTAGAAGCGTCCATTGACACAAAACCAGTGCTTGCATGATTTGGGTGAATTTCGTTGAGAGCAGCAAGGATGGCATTGGAGATCTTCTCGAATGTCCTCGCAGTCTCTTGTTTTAGAACTGTCTCGTTCTCAACTTGCGCCTCTTTAGACTTCATGTAGTTGTAGAACGGAGGATTTATCTCTCGACAGGCTTCGACGAAGGCGTCGCAAATCTGCGACTCGCTCAAGTTTTCGATTTTGTGTCTTTTCGTGTTGTTGACTAACGCAGGCCATCGTCCAAGCCATTTGTCGAGACCTGTGTTCCCAAGACCCTTCTTGAGCTTTTCGAATTCGGTTCTGACAGCTTGCTGCTGATCCTTTGCGCTTGGCTGTATGCTCTCTGCTAGCGCGATGAGCTTCTCTCTGACGGTATGCTTGCCTAGGTAGTGTTGTTTGAACTCCTGGCAGACCGTGATGTCTATCCGCTCAGAGACTTTGTCGTACCGTTTCTTGTCACTTTCGAAGATTGCTCGTAGACTGTGATATTTCTGGATCGTATCTTTCGTCGCAGAATCAGGTGGTCTGGCAGCAGTGAACGCCAGGTTCTCGACCTCGTT
Organism: Scolecobasidium constrictum UM 578; assembly: GCA_000611715.1. NCBI lineage: Eukaryota > Fungi > Ascomycota > Dothideomycetes > Venturiales > Sympoventuriaceae > Scolecobasidium > Scolecobasidium constrictum. The sequence goes on along the minus strand of AZYM01000346.1, from coordinate 481 downwards.
TGGATCACAGAAATGCCAGACATCGTTGCGTACAGCAAGATCTTCTATTGAATTGATCCAGTCGGTCCAATCATTGCGCGAATTGAGCAACGGTAAGTTGTGGTCTCTGATCGACATTGATGCTGGTCCTCGTTCTGGACTAATCGTAGGATCTTTTTTGTTTTCTCAAGCTGACAGCTCAGTTGTTGAGTTGGTCTTCTTCGCTTCCATATCCTGAAGTCTGATCACTTCAAATGGAAGGAGTGCGGGGAAGCTGTCTTGCTTGACTTTCGACCCCTCAATCTGGAGCATCGCACATTTCTGTGACAATATGCTTGCGGCGACGACAGTGGCGTGCGCGCATCAGCATCGTTATCGAAATGGGTCGATAGAGGTAGTGTTCGCAAAAGAAAGTGTCTCCGGGCTCATAACTGTCGCACGGTTGTGTGCGTGAATTGTTGGTTGATTAATTCTTCTTCTCTAGCTAATTTGCTGAAATTTC
>AZYM01000345.1:0-24479 GCA_000611715.1 Scolecobasidium constrictum UM 578 | reverse complement strand
AAAAAAAAAGAAATTTAGTTTAAATGTTAAAACGGTAATATATATTACAAATTCGGGTTAGAGTCCTGAAATATCTTATGTTATAGTATCCGGCCTGTATTATTAGCATACTAATCTTATTTTTACAAAAAGACTTTCCCTTAACCTTATATATAGTATATTTATATACTATGTATTAGATGAAAATTTCACGTTTTCTACTTAAAGACATCGTATACCATGCTTAAAATATATATAAATTATTATGAATTTAAGACTTTTGAAGTTCCCACTTTTATTAAAGTGAATATCTCATTTCAAGATATTTCTGGTTATTTAGACTTAATGCATAACGCTATAGTTAAATTAAACATAGGTTCAAAAGTCTATTTAATAGATTCTATTAAACAAATTGATTTTTCTACCTAAAGGTACTTAAAGTTAAACAAAATATTCTTACCTTTTATTTTAATCCTATTAAGTACGAATTTTTACCTCAAATTAAAAATTTATTACTTTCTAGTGGTTTTTTGAGTATTTAGTTACTATCCAATCTGGTAATACTTTTGCTATTCTTCCTCTAGCTGTTGTAACCTATGGCATACATAATGTATTATATAGTTATATTATGAATATTAGCAATTGAACACATCATTTAAACACTAAATTTTATAGACTATATTTGTTAGAAGAAATCAATAGAATAAATACTATGGCAAGTGTCTATCTAGATTCTTTAATCGTTTAAAAAGTACATATTTGGTTTGATCTAATCCAGATAGAATCCTTTTTAGCCTTTATAGCTCAAGGGTAGAGCGAAATACTGTTAATATTTAGGTTGGGTGTTCAAATCATCCTAAAGGCGTAATTTTATACTTTATTAATAGAGCGCACTGCGTTATATTAATAATATGTTGTAGACTAATAGGTAAGTCATGAATTTTTGATGTTTAGATATAAGTGTTCGAATCACTTCAACATAAAATTATAAAGTACATTAGTTAAATGGTATAACAATATATTTCGGCTATATTTTTATAAGTTCAAGTCTTATATGTACTTAATGGAAAAGTTGCCATTGGTAAGGCGAGATATTTGCTAAATATTGTGTTATTCACCTGGATGTTCAATTCATCTCTTTTCCGTTTTTAATAAATTCTTATTTAATGAAAACAACTATTATACAATAATATATACACTACATAAAATTTATATTTATGCGTTTACTTAAAAATCATCCTTTTTTAAAATTAGGTAATTCTTATCTTATTGATTCACCTCAACCTTCTAATTTAAGCTATGCATGAAATTTTGGATCATTATTAGCTATTTGTTTAATTATACAAATTGTTTCAGGTGTAACTTTAGCAATGCACTATAATCCAAGTGTTATGGAAGCTTTTAACTCTGTAGAACATATTATGAGAGATGTAAATAACGGTTGATTTATTCGTTATCTACATTCAAATACTGCTTCAGCTTTTTTCTTTTTAGTTTACCTGCATATAGGTAAAGGTTTATACTATGGATCATATAAAGCACCTAGAACTTTAACATGAACAATAGGAACTATTATGTTAGTATTAATGATGGCTATAGGATTCTTAGGTTATGTTTTACCTTATGGTCAAATGTCTTTATGAGGAGCTACAGTTATTACGAATTTAATGAGTGCTATACCTTGAATAGGACAAGATATTGTTGAGTTTATTTGAGGAGGTTTCTCTGTTAATAATGCAACTTTAAATAGATTCTTTGCTTTACATTTTGTATTACCTTTTGTATTAGCTGCATTAGCATTAATGCATTTAATTGCATTACATGACAGTGCAGGATCAGGTAATCCTTTAGGTATATCAGGTAACTATGATAGATTACCTTTTGCACCTTATTTTATATTCAAAGATTTAATAACAATTTTCTTATTTATATTAGTATTATCAATATTTGTATTCTTTATGCCTAATGTTTTAGGTGATAGTGAAAACTATGTGATGGCAAATCCTATGCAAACACCTCCAGCCATAGTACCTGAATGATATTTATTACCTTTCTATGCTATTTTAAGATCAATACCTAACAAATTATTAGGAGTTATAGCAATGTTTTCTGCTATTTTAATAATATTAATTTTACCTATCACAGATTTAAGTAGAAATAGAGGTATACAATTTAGACCTTTAAGTAAAATTGCTTTCTATATCTTTGTAGCTAATTTCTTAATATTAATGCAATTAGGAGCAAAACATGTAGAATCTCCATTTATAGAGTTCGGACAAATTAGTACTGTTTTATATTTCTCTTATTTCGTTATTATAGTTCCTTTTGTAACTTTAATTGAAAATACATTAATAGAATTAAATCACAGTAGTGCAAGTAGTTTTCTTAGAAAATCCAAGTAATAATACCTTATTAATGAAAAAACTTAGTCTTTTTCATTATATTTATCTTAGTCTTTTTGCTATTTTATTTATATCAGCTAGATAAAATCAATGATGAGATTGAAAGATTGTGTCATGAACATGATTTATTAGATCCAGCTGATATAAATGAAGAAGAATAAGATAATTAATTAATGGTATTATACCTACGGTGCGCTATTAAAAAAAAGTATTAACTGTTAGCACCTTACTGACCCTTAGAAAGTGTTAACTAATTAATAAATAGTTTATTATTTTATAAATATACATCTCAAGTATACGACTCCATTTTATTTAACTTTTAAAGTTAATTATTTGTTTAAATATAGTAATGAGAATAGTTCAATAAATAACTATGAATAACTTATATCTTATAATAAGTACACATTTACAAGAATATAATCTTAATTTTTTATCCTTGTTTTCTATTTTATCTATCTTTTGTGCCATTCTAGTTATTATTAATAAAAATCCTATCGTATCTGTATTATTTTTAATATGTTTATTTATTTTAATATCAGGTTATTTAATATTATTAGGTATGAATTTCATAGGTATATCATATTTACTAGTATATATAGGAGCTGTATCAATATTATTTTTATTTATCTTAATGCTTATAAATATAAGAATATCAGAGATACAAACTGAAACTAATAATAGTTTACCTTTAGCTATAGTTATATCTATATCTTTTTATATAACTATATATGAAATAATACCTTTTAATTCAAGTGCTTTAGCTATAGAAAATGATTTATCTAATACTCAATTTGAATCTAATTTACTAGAAGCTATAAAGTCTATAGGATCACATTATGATAATATAAGTTACCTAGTAAGTAATCAATGAGATTCTAATTTAATAGAAGTTATACATATAACAGGTATAGGTAATGTATTATATACAAATTATTTTTTATGACTTATATTAGCATCTTTAATATTATTATTAGCTATGGTAGGAACTATTATAATAACTATCAAACAATAAAATACTAAACCGTGTAAAGATTTTTATGATTATTTAATTAACTATATGTCAAATAATATTCGAGCTAATTTTCAAGCTCATCCATTTCATTTAGTAAGCCCTTCACCTTGACCATTATTTACTAGTGGAATTTTATTAAGTTTAACAACTACAGGTGTTTTAAGTATGCATGCATTTGAATCTGCATCATATATATTTTTCTTAAGTTTAATATGTCTTGTATATTCAATGTCTTTATGATTTAGAGATATAATAGCAGAGGCTACTTATCTGGGTCATCATACTTTGGCTGTGCAAAGAGGATTAAACTTAGGAGTAGGTTTATTTATTGTATCTGAGGCTTTATTTTTCTTAGCTATTTTTTGAGCATTCTTTCATAGTGCATTATCTCCTAACATAGAAATAGGTACATTATGACCTCCTATGGGAACTCAAGCAATAAACCCGCTAGAATTACCTTTATTAAATACTGTTATCTTATTATCTTCAGGAGTGACTGTTACATATGCTCATCATTCATTAATAGAAGGAAATAGATCTGGAACACTATATGGATTAGTGTTTACTATATTATTAGCTTTAATCTTTACTTGTCTACAAGGTGTTGAATATTCAGTTTCTTCATTTACTTTAACAGATAGTGTATATGGTTCTTGTTTTTACTTTGGTACTGGATTTCATGGATTACATGTTATTGTAGGTACAATATTTTTAGGTACAGGATTATGACGTGCTTTAGCATATCATTTAACTGAAAATCATCATTTAGGTTTTGAATCAGGTATTTTATATTGACATTTTGTAGATATTGTTTGACTATTTTTATATGTTTCAGTTTATTACTGAGGTTCTTAATATAACACAGCATACGCTGAATATGTGCACTAAACTATATAATTATAAAAATATAGTGGCTAAACGCCATAAAAAAAAAAGATTTTTTAGCGCTTTATGCTATGCCGAAAAAATTAAATCTTTGCATAAGGTTTAAACTAGAACCCATTATGATTTTAAAGGTTCATTATATAAGGGATATGTAGCAGACGGTCTGCATTTTGATTGCAGATCATAAATTTGGAGTTCAATTCTTCCGTATCCTTTAGTGATAAATATTGCACATACTAAGTGAGCATATGGAAAATCAGATATCTATAATGTAGATAAGAGAAAAATCTTTTGTAAATATAGCAGAAAATATAATATATAGAAACATGTATGTATTCTATATATCGAACAATCAACCTTTCTATTAGAATTTATGATAACGTTTACAGCGTTTAACGCCTCACCATAAGGTGCCAGGCGCTATAGTTGAATAAAACAGTCTAAAAAGAATATTCTTTTTTCACACACGCCATACGGCGACTAATGGTGACTGTTTAAACAGAATTCTGGTTATTTTTATCCTACAAAAATAGAGACTTTAGTTTAACGGTAAAACATGTGCCTTTTAAGCATTAGTATTTGGGTTCAAATCCCAAAGGTCTTATATGACTTTTTTATGTTTAATTTATTTTATTATGTCTAATGCAGTAGCAAATAGTAAAAAGAGTGCTATTTTATACTCAAGATCAACTTTTATAACATATTTTATTTCTATGTTATTCGTATACTCTACTATTGATTGATACTTTTATGAAAAGTCAATTAGTTTATTTAATGGTTTAATATATTGTAATATAAATAATTTAGTGTTTATATTTTTTATTTTTATGTTAAGTTTTTGTATAATTTCATTAACATCCTTTTATCCTGTGAATCTAACGTTTGTACCTAATACTAGTTCAAATGTAACATTACACTCTATAGAAAATGCACACACAGAGCGCAATAGTAATAGAAATATGTTTAATTTAAAAGAACTCTTTCAAAGTGAAAGAGATCATTATAAAATAATAGAATACCCTTTAATTACGCAATTTATAGTTATAGGAGGAATTTCCCTTTTATCTAGTAATGATTTAATTACTATATTTTTATCTATAGAATTACAAAGTTATGGTCTTTATATCTTATCTACTATATATAGAAATTCAGAATCTTCTACAGGAGCCGGACTTACTTATTTTCTATTAGGAGGATTGTCAAGTTGTATAATACTATTAGGTTTAAGTTTTCTTTATATAAATTCAGGAACTACTAGTTTAGACGGATTATATCTTATATACAACATTATCACAAGTGATACTAATTTATTTTCAATTTTTTTAACACAATCAGCTAGCTATAACAATGAATTATTTAATTCTATTTCAACCCAAAGTGCTGGCTTGCCAATATTTAGTTTAAATTATTACCAATATGCAATACAATTTTCTTTAGTTGTATTAACTGTAGGATTCTTGTTTAAAATATCTGCAGCTCCTTTTCACTCATGAAGTCCTGGAGTTTATGATGCTATTCCTACAGTAACTACTACTTTTGTAGCTATTATACCCAAAATATCTATTCTTATATTATTATTTGATTTAGTATATTCAACATGATACACAACATTTAATTATTCATGAACAAGTATCTTATTATTTAGTTCGTTTTTATCTCTTATAATAGGATCTGTTTTAGGTCTGACTCAATATAAAATTAAAAGATTGTATGCATATAGTACAATAAGTCATGTAGGGTTTATTTTATTAGCATTAAGTGTACATAGTGTAGAATCTACTCAAGCCTTTTTCTTTTATATAATTCAATATTCATTATCTAATTTAAATGCTTTTCTTATATTAATATTAATAGGTTATACATATGTAAGTTATATCAAAAAAACTAAAAACTATGTATCTATTTCTTCTTTATATAAAGGATATAAAGAAAAGTTAAATGAATTATCTCCAATAGAATATGTTGATAACTTAAAAGGATATTTTTATTTAAATCCTATTTTAGCTATAAGTTTATCTGTAACATTATATTCATTCATAGGAGTTCCTCCTTTAGTAGGATTCTTTGCAAAACAAATGATTTTAAGTTCTGCTCTAGATAACGGAGATATATTTATGTGTTTAATTGCTATTTTAACAAGTGTTATTAGTGCAGTATATTATCTATACATAGTGAAACATATGTTTTTTGAAAAAAGTAACTTTACTTTAAATATACCTTTAAAAGATATATTTACGTCAAAAATACAAGCTCAAACCTTAAGTAATAAAGACGCGCCGTACAGCGCTATAACAAGTACAATTGCTCTATCTTCTTGACTAACTGGAATAATCTCCATATTAAGTTTAATTATGCTTTTATTTATATTTTTATATTACGAATTATATTTTTTAATTACTATTATAAGTATTATTTTAATTTATTAAAATGACTAGTTTTACATTTTATCTATTTTTCATTCCAGTATTAGCTGTTATCTTATTAGCAGTTAACTTTATTTTTGCTACTTATAATCCTAACGCAGAAAAGAGAACTGCCTTTGAGTGTGGATTCCATTCTTTTTTAGGTCAAAATAGAAGCCAATTTAGTATTAGTTTCTTTATTTTTGCTTTATTATTTTTATTATTTGATTTAGAAATATTACTTATTTATCCTTATGCGTTAAGTAGTAATTGAAATGATATTTTTGGTCTTTTAACTATGTTGCTATTTTTTGTATTATTAACAATTGGATTTGTATTTGAATTAGGTAAAAAAGCACTAGTAATTTATTCTAGACAAAACGTTAAAAAACTAAGATAACTATTATCTTAGTTTTTTTGGTTTGTTTTTACTAGATTACACTATACTAGTGTATTTTAACAATGTGTTAACTAATTTGGTTAGTTATGAATTTAGCACTATATTGTTTTTATTTAATATAAAAACAATATAAAAATATATACTTTAGCGCCTCGTGTTAGAATAAAAAAAAAATAATCTAATTCGGGTTTCTGTACTAGTCTTAACGCATCACTCGCGGATTGTGTATGCGCTATATAAAACCGTTACTATTAGTATTTGTAGTGGTATATATATATATATAATTAATTATGAATTTATCTTTAGTTTTATTCTTAATAGGTATACTAGGATTTGTATTAAATAGAAAGAATATTATTTTAATGCTTATCTCTATAGAAATAATGTTACTAGCTATAACATTTTTAATTTTAATATATTCATTTAGTTTTGATGATATACTAGGTCAAGTATTTGCTATTTATATAATAGCTATAGCTGGAGCAGAGTCAGCTATAGGACTTGGTATTTTAGTTGCATTTTATAGATTAAGAGGAAGTATAGAAATAGATTATAAATAATGTATTTAGTTTTAATATTTACACCTTTATTAGCATCTATATTATCTGGATTTTTTGGTAGAAAACTAGGAGTTAGTGGAGCTCAATGAATAACATGTAGTTCCGTTATACTAACTACATTATTATCTATAGTAGTCTTTTTTGAAGTAGCTATGAATAATATACCAGTTAGTTTTGAATTGTTTACATGAATAGACTCAGAATCTCTTAATATATTATGAGGTTTTAATTTTGATGCATTAACGTCATCAATGTTAATACCTGTATTAATAGTATCTTCTTTAGTTCATATATATTCAATAGGATATATGAGTCATGACCCACACAACCAAAGATTTTTTAGCTATTTAAGTTTATTTACTTTTATGATGATTATATTAGTTACAGCAAATAATTATTTACTGATGTTTGTAGGATGAGAAGGAGTGGGGGTTTGTTCATATTTACTAGTAAGTTTTTGATTTACTAGAATAGCAGCAAATCAAAGTTCTATTTCTGCATTTTTAACAAATAGAGTAGGTGATTGTTTTTTAACTATAGGAATATTTGCAATGTTATGATCATTTGGTAATATAGATTATACTACTATTTTTTCATTATCACCTTATATAAGTGAAAACGTTATAACTTTAATAGGAATTTGTTTATTAATAGGTGCTATGGCTAAAAGTTCACAAGTAGGACTACATGTGTGATTACCTATGGCCATGGAAGGTCCTACACCAGTATCTGCATTAATTCATGCGGCAACTATGGTTACTGCAGGTGTATATTTACTAATGAGATCTTCACCTTTAATTGAATATAGTTCAACTGTTTTATTATTATGTTTATGAATAGGAGGTTTAACAACTGTATTTAGTTCATTAATAGGATTATTTCAACAAGATATTAAAAAAGTTATAGCTTATTCTACTATGAGTCAATTAGGGATGATGGTTATAGCAGTAGGACTATCTTCATATAATATAGCTTTATTTCATTTAGTAAATCATGCCTTTTATAAAGGATTACTTTTCTTAGGAGCTGGTTCTGTTATACACGCTGTAGCGGATAATCAAGATTTCAGAAGATATGGAGGTTTAAAAGCTTTCCTTCCTTTAACATATTCTGTTATGTTAATAGCTTCTCTTAGTTTAGTAGCTTTTCCTTATATGACAGGTTTCTATTCTAAAGATCTTATCTTAGAATCTGCTTATGGACAATTTTGTTTTTCAAGTGTTGTTATATATTTTATAGCTGTTATAGGTGCTATGTTTACTACACTTTATTCAGTAAAAGTATTATACTTAACATTCTTAACAAATCCTAATGGGCCATTAGTTAACTATAAACACGCACATGAAGGGGACATATTTATGAGCTTACCTTTAATAATATTAGCATTATTTTCTATATTCTTCGGTTATATAACTAAAGATTTATTTATAGGATTAGGTACAAGTTTATTTCAAGATAATAGTATATTTATATATCCTTTACATGAAATATTAATAGAAACTGAATTTGCTGTACCTACTTTATTTAAATTATTACCTTTAATCTTTACATTATCTTTAACATTTATCTCTATAGTATGTTCTGAATTCTTTCCTAATTTATTAATGAAATTTAAATTTACTAGATTAGGATATAATATATTTGGATTCTTTAACCAACGTTTTTTAGTAGAACTATTTTATAATACATATATAACAGATGTTGTTCTTAAATTAGGAGGTCAAACTACTAAAGTTTTAGATAAAGGTGCAATCGAATATATAGGTCCTTATGGACTAGAATTAGGACTAACTAGTTTAAGTAAAAATATACATAAATTAGATTCTAGTGTTATAACTAATTATGCTTTATATATATTATCAGGGCTAATAGTTTATATATTAATCACTTATTTTTCACATGGTATATTAAATAATGAATTATTTATATTATTAGTATTCAGTATATTCTCTATATATATTAATAATATCAAATAATAAAAAAACAATTTTTTATTAATACTCACCGTATGGTGTGTAAAGCACTTTATACGACTATATGTATTACATATAAAACATATAATATAGCGTTTTGTATTAATACAATTTATACACAATAATGTAGGTTAGTCTTTTTTTTTTTTTTATGTTATTTAATTTTAATATGAATCCTCTAGACCAATTTGAAATAAGAGATCTGATAAGTTTAAATATTTCATTTTTAAACAATATGCACATTTCATTAACTAACATTGCATTTTATTTAATAATTGCAGGGTTTTTAACTTTATATTTACACTTATATACAAATAATAATTTAAATTTATTATCTAGTAAATGATCTATAAGTATAGAAACTATTTACGATACAGTGAATAACATAGTAGTAAATCAAATAAATAAAGCAAGAGGACAAGAATATTTTCCTTTCATGTATATCTTATTTGTATTTATATTAATAAATAATTTAATAGGACTTACACCTTATAGTTTTGCATCTACAAGTCATTTTATATTAACATTTTCTTTTAGTTTTAGTATTGTTTTAGGTGCAACAATATTAGGATTACAAATACACACATTTAAATTTTTCTCATTATTTGTACCAGCTGGATGTCCTTTAGCTTTATTACCATTACTAGTATTAATAGAATTTATCTCTTATTTAGCTAGAAATGTATCTTTAGGATTAAGACTAGCTGCTAATATATTATCAGGACATATGTTACTTAATATATTAAGTGGTTTCACTTACAATATCATGACAAGTAATTTAATATATTTCTTTATAGGACTATTACCATTAAGTTTTATAATTGCATTTGCAGGATTAGAATTAGCAATCGCATTTATACAAGCTCAAGTGTTTGTAGTATTATCAAGTAGTTATATTAAAGATGCATTAGATTTACATTAATACCCTGTGTTCTGCACACGCCATATGGCGCTAGACTACACATATACTAAAAAAAACTTTATATACCTAGTCATATGGCACTCTAATAAAATAATAGACTAGTTATTATCATTATTATATTGCTAATATTATTGGTAAGTGGCTTACCACCCTCTAGTGAACAAATGTGAACATACATTTGTTTCCTCTCGCCGTAAGGCGTTAGCCGCTAAAAAAAATAAACATTAAACGCTGTTAGCATTATCTAAGGTAAGTACATAAGTAAGTTTATATATATATATTTATGATATTATTTTCATTATTATTAATACCATTATTAGGAGTTTTTATCCTTTTATGTAAACCTTTTATGTCACAAAGTATTAAGTATAATGATAAAGTTATAGCTTTATTTGTAACAACAATAAATTTTTTATTATCATTATTTTTGATCTTTTTTTTCGACTTTTCAAGCAATCAATTCCAGTTTGTAGTAGAATCAATAAACATTAATGAATACAATTTCTACTTAGGTGTAGATGGAATATCTATCTATTTTGTTTTATTAACAACAATAATTATGCCTATAGCTATATTATCCAACTGAAAATCAATCTCAGAAAATATACAGTGATATTTAATAATAATGTTATTATTAGAAACACTGTTACTAGCTGTGTTCTTAGTATTAGATATATTATTATTTTATATATTCTTTGAAAGTATACTGCCTCCATTGTTTTTATTAATAGGATTATATGGATCAAATAATAAAGTACGAGCTAGTTTTTACTTATTTTTATATACTTTATGAGGATCATTATTTTTATTATTATCTATATTATCAATCTATTCAATAATGGGTGTAACAGATTTTGATGCTTTATATAAAACAAATTTTAATTATTACACTCAAATATTCTTATTTTGTGGTATATTCATAGCTTTTGCTGTAAAGACACCTGTAATATTTTTAAATACTTGATTATTAAAAGCTCATGTAGAATCTCCTTTAGGAGGTAGTATATTATTAGCAGGTATAGTATTAAAATTAAGTTTATACGGTATATTCAGGTTAATATTACCTTTATTACCTAAAGCATATATAAATTATACATATATAATATATTTAATAGGTGTAATAACTATAATATATGCAAGTTTTAGTACATTAAGAACTATAGATATAAAAGAATTAATAGCATATAGTTCTGTATCTCATGCTGCAGTATATTTATTAGGAGCATTTAGTAACAGTATACAAGGTATAGAAGGAAGTATATTATTAGGTTTAGGTCATGGTTTTGTATCTTCAGGATTATTTATTTGTGCAGGAGGAGTACTATATGATAGATCATCTACTAGATTAATAACTTTTTATAGAGGATCAGCACAACTAATGCCTTTATTTTCTATATTATTCTTTATATTATGTTTAGGGAATGCAGGTACACCGTTATCTCTAAATTTTTTAGGAGAGTTTTTAAGTCTTTATGGTACATTTGAAAGATTATTGATCTCAGGTGCATTAGCTAGTAGTTCTATCGTATTCTCTGCAGCATATACAATGTATATGTTTAATAGAATAGTATTTGGAGGTAAATTTTCAAGATTTTTTAAAGTATCGATACCTGATTTAAATAAACGTGAATTTATAATATTGTTAGTATTAGTATTATTTACTATTGTATTAGGAATTTATCCTTCTGTAATATTAGATGGTTTACATTATTCAGTATCAACTTTAATATATTCATCCTCAACACTAAGTTAACAATTTACTGCTAACACAGTCACTAATAGGGTAAAAACCCTGTTTATAATACAGCTTGTGATGTGCGCTAAGAATAAATATTCTTAAGATTTGTGTAAACAATAAGTTTTATTTTTAACACCGTGAGGTACTCAATATAATTAAATTATCTTATCTAAGATAAATATAGATAAGGAAGGTCCCGTTTGTTGGTATGACGGGTTGAGCTGTAAACTCAATAGCATTGCTATCAAAGGTTCAATTCCTTTTCTTCCTAATATTTATTATATTAATAATGCAACAACGTTATTAAAAACCTAAATAATATTGTATGTTTAACCAACACACGCTACCTGAGTACAGTGCTATAACAAAGCAAACTATAAGAGTATAGTTTAATCGGTAAAATAGGAAGCTTCAACCTTCAAATTTTCAGTTCAAGTCTGAATGCTCTTGACTTTTTATTTGACTTGTTAGAAAAAGTTTCTTTTAATGGCTGGATTAGCCGCTAGTAGTTTACCGCTAGATATATAAATATTTAGTGAATATACGCTATGTGAGTGCAGTGTTAAACAACAAGTACATTTATTAGGATTCTTTAACTTAAAGGTAAAGTACATTTTTGATAAGAATGGAATCTAAGTTCAATTCTTAGAAGAATCAATTTTCCAATTAAAAGTCGGCTTGCGCGTAGCATTAGAATAGCATTAGATTTTAATTTTAAGAGAATTGGCTGAGCGGTTTAAAGCGGTAAGCTTGAAACTTATTTGGTTAACACCACATCCGTTCGAATCGGATATTCTCTGTAATTTAACTACCAGTTATAAAAAAGAACATGGTAAACGGGTTAGAGCCGGGTTGGTTAGGCGCCTCATTTGGGTTGAGGATTAGTTATGTTCGAATCATAATGACCCGATTTAATTTTTATTAACATTTAAGAGAAAGTATCTCTTTATATAGATATGTAATCTATTACTTTATTTTTTATTGTTAAAAAATAACAAGTATACAAAGAAACTATTAGAAATTTTCTATATATCAAAGGAAATATCCTTAAACAAATTAAATTACCTAAACTAAGTGAATTGAAGTATCTTAATAGCTTAAGGAATATAAATCAAACGAGATTCTATCAAAAATGTGAATTGCGATAGAATAAAAGTAAAATAGCGCCTGGTACCTAACGGTAAGGCTTTTACTTTTAAAGCTTATGTTGATAAACTTATGTCATGCGTAAGTATGAATGTGTTTTATCAGCGTTATACTAAAAATTAAAATGGAATATGATTCTATTTGAATATAGGGGAACCTTCCTCTAAAGCTAAATATGATATATAAGATATAGTGTATAGTACCGTGAGGGAACAAAAAAAGTAGTTTTATAAGCAGCTCAATAAAGTAAACATTAAAGAGCGTACCTTTTGCATAATGGGTCAGCAAGTTAATTTTAGATGCAAGCATAGAAAGACAATTGCCTAATTAAATTGATAAACAGTGTCTAGAATTAGACCCGAAGCCTAGTGATCTTACTATAATCAGGAAAAATCAAAAAGTCCGAACGGATTATCGTAGTAAAGATATCCGATGAATTATGGTAAGTTAGTGAAAGACAAAACTGACTAGGATAGCTGGTTTTCTGCGAAACCTATTTAAGTAGGTCGTTTAATAAATATCTTAGTAGGTACAGTATTTATTCACGGTAATTTAAAATAAAATTTTTATTTTATTTTACATATATTAGGGGATCGTGAAGATTTTACTAGAGTGTATTAGATCTCGGAAGGACAAAGATAAATATTAAACAATCAGACATAGTACGATAAGGTTGTATGTCAAAAGGGAAACAGCCCAGAACAAGTGTTTAAGGTTCCAAAATTATTGTTAAGTGAAAAAGAGGAAGTTTTTTTCTTTGGCGATTATCCGCTAAGGAAAAGCATATACAATCAGGAAATAGGCTTAGAAGCGGCCATTTTTTAAAGACCTCGTAACAGAGCACTGATCTAATATTTAAAATAATGTAATACATTATTTTAAGTAGTAAAAGGCGTCGATGATATAACGGATCTAAACAATATACCAATACCTTGTATAAATATATTATATTAATACAATATATTGTATTTATAGTAGCAGAACGTAGAGTATGTAGAATTATTTTATTAGTATATAAAGTAAATATATCTCTAGTGATAATGCTGGCATGAGTAGCGAAAAGAAAAGATTTATCTTTCCACCTAAAGCTTATGGAATTTATTAAGAACAGACTCTAAGTTTATTTACCTAAAGGGTTAAACGATGAATATATATAAAAATACAAATAGTTTTTAACGTCTCACACACCTTACGATGAGTATGGTGCTAGACGCTTAGTTAAAAAAACTCTGGAAACAATTTTATAAGAACTGTACCTAAAATCTAACACAAGTAAGCTAGTAGAGAATACGAAGGTGTTTGAGCTAACAATCATTAAGGAACTCGGCAAATTGACTCCGTAACTTCGGGAGAAGGTGGGCCACTTTGCATTAAAATAAGTGCAAAATAGGAGGCATAGAATGGTGTTGTACGACTGTTTAATTAAAACAAAGCACTTTGCTAAAGATGTAAAATCGAAATATTGAGTGTGATTTCTGCCCTATATCGGCTGGTTAACGAATTTACCTAGTCAACTAACATAGGCTAAGTTTTGAAGGAACCCCCGATCAATGGCGGCCTTACCTATAAGGGTCTTAAGGTAGCGGAATACCTTGGCCGTTAAATGCGGTCTTGCATGAACGATGTAACGATACAACAGCTGTCTCAAAGATTGGCTCAGCGAAATTGGAATAGCAGTGCAGATACTGTTTACCTCTAGTTAGACGAGAAGACCCTATGCAGCTTTACTGTTACTAATTATTAAATATAATAAAACAAGTTTAAGAGTAAAAGGTAATTTTTTAGATAATAATGAAACACCTTTACTATAGTTGATTATATTCTCTATTCTTCTATATTATTCATACACTGTATGGTGAAAGAATGAAAACAGTTGTTAGTAGACGGTTTATGCGGGGCACAGATCCCATAAAGAGTACCTGGGTATATCCAAAGTTAATACGTAATATTTGTTATTTATATAACAAGTAAAGATAATAGTATAAAATGCGTTTTGTAGCTATTATATTTATTCAATTATTAATTTTTGATTTATTTTATACTTTTAGTATAACTAATAGAATCCAATTACTATTCTATTTAATTAGAAGATTTTTTTTAGATAAGTAAGATTTTAATTATAATGAAAATAATTATAAATAATAGTTATAGATAGCGCTTACAGCGTTAACTTATGATATTGATATTTATATAAAAAGTTTAATGGCTAAATCTTGCTTTACTGTTTGATATACAAATCTTTCAGTCGCGTAAGCGGGGCATATGATCACAAGATTCAGAAAGGAAAGGTCTTGGGTTATTGAATAAGCTACGCTAGGGATAACAGGCTGATTGCGCCAGAGAGTACAAATTGAGTGCGCAGTTTGGCACCTCGATGTCGGCTTAACTCATCCACATGAATGCAAGAGTCATGAAGGGTTTGACTGTTCGTCAATTAAAGAGTTACACGAGCTGGGTTAAATACGTCGTGAGACAGTATGGTTTCTATCTTCTAGAGGAAATTAGAGTAAAATAAGAATAGCCCCTTCGTACGAAAGGAGTTGGGTATGTTAATCCCTGGTTTACCTGTTGTTTGAATATAAACAAATATTAATACGTTTGTCGTAAGACAATAGCGGTTTATTGTATTACTTAAACTAAAGTAATAATGTTATCATGTAATGCACATCGCTGTGATAATAACTGTATTTGGGCATGGCAGGAAAGCTACATTAATTAAAAATAAGTGTTGAATGCATATAGGCACGAAGTTTATTTTAGGATACTCTTAAATATACGTATTATATTAATACGAACATGTATAGGCTTTAGCTAAAAGGATTTTGATGTCTTTAGGTATAAAGTACTAATTTTATTATTTACTAGGTAATATACATATAAAAATCTGTTAATTTAATAGCCTGGTTAGCATAAAAGTAATGTACCCGTTTTGTAATCGGTTGAAGTAAGTGCGATACTTGCACTGGGCTTAATAATTGTAAAAAACCTTAACGCTACAACATTTAAATTTTTTGTATAGCGCACGCTCGCCATTAGGTGTGCGAGCGTTAAAGTAATTGTAAGGTTAATGCGGGTTAGTGTAAATGGTCAACACATTTGACTCATGATCAAAATATAAAGGTTCAAATCCTTTATCCGCTTATTGTATAAGGAAACATAATATAAAAGGGATTCGTTTAAGCGCCTCACTGTCAGGTGTTAAAAAAAATATTTTTTTTTCAGGCGAGTAATAGTAAACTAGCGCTTTGCGTGATATTAACAAATATTGTAACGCTGTAAGCGCTATAAATTAAACGCTGTAAGCGCTATCTATAAAGGTTATAGCTTAATTGGTAAAGCCAGCTGCTCATGATAGCTTAGATGGATGTTCGAATCGTCCTAGCCTTAATTATGTAATTTATAAAAGAATAAAAAAAACTAAGTCCGAGTGCTGGAATTGGTAGACAGGATAATCTTAAGATTTATTGATATAAAATCGTAAACGTTCAAGTCGTTTTTCGGATAAAGTTTTTTAATGGCGCTAATGTGTAAATCATTATACGACCCATTCGTCCAATGGTTAAGACAGAACACTTTCACTGTTAAAATAAGGGTTCAAATCCCTTATGGGTTATTAATTAAAGATATATATATATATCTGTGTTTTGCAGATAGAGGTTAGATGCCTAACTCACACACCATACGGTTAGTATGGTGTGCGAGAGCGACTAATAAAGGAATTAGCTTAATTGGTAAAGCAACCGTTTTACACACGGAAGACTAAGTGTTCAACCCACTTATTCCTTATTGTGTATTATATTAATTTAACTAGCTAAGCGTACTCGCTTACAGGTGTTTATAAAAAAAAAGGGAATATAGTTTAATTGGTAAAACAGTGATTTTGCATATCATTAATTTAGGATCGTCCCCTAATGTTTCCATTTAATCTTTTTTGTTATTAGCTCAAGAAGCTCAATTGGTTGAGCGGAACTCTGAAGATGTTTAGGTTATAAGTTCGAATCTTATCTTGGGCAAAATTAACACTCGCTCACGCTATGTTAATTAACGTTTAATGTTTAGCGCACACACGCTACGCAATGTGCAGTGTTCTACATGGGTATGCTGGAATTGGTAGTCAGATCTCGCTTAGGACGGGATGGTTTAATCCGTACAAGTTCAAGTCTTGTTACCCATATGGGTAATAGAATACCTATAAAGGTAGGTATAGTTCAATGGTAGAACAGCTGTTTGTGGTACAGCATATTTCTGTTCAATTCAGAATATCTTCCCTCTTTGTATAGCTAGGATAGTTCAACGGGTAGAACATTAATTTCATGCGTTAAGAATGAGAATTCAAATTTCTCTCCTAGCTCTGATATATCACTATATAATTTACTTTATTTTAAGTGCTAAATTAAGGATTAGAAAACAATAGTGTTAGTCTTTTTTATTAAATATATAACAACATAGGCACTGCGCTTCTAGCAGGGTCAATCTAATATAAAACAGATTTGGTTTAGTATGAAAGTGGTAATGTTTAAGAGGTAAAACATGATATGATATATATCAGTACACAAGCCGTTGATAATCAATGGGTGTACTTAAAGGATTGAATCCTTCTATTTCCTCTTATAAATTATAAAGGTAGTAATATATAATTAACAGTACGTTAATTTAATTCTAATAGATTCTGATTATTAAGTGTATTATTAATATATGTATACGCCTCACACACCATACGGTGAGTAAGGTGCCAGGCGCCATACTTAACAACTGATAACTTATTTTCAGATTTATATATATATGTATATATGATTATATCAAGTTTTATTTCTGTTTTAGAGGTATTATTAGTTACTGTTCCTGCTTTATTAGTTGTAGCCTTTGTTACTGTAGCTGAAAGAAAAACTATGGCCAGTATGCAAAGAAGATTAGGGCCTAACTTAATAGGTTATTATGGTTTATTACAAGCATTTGCAGATGCTTTAAAACTTTTATTAAAAGAATATGTTTCTCCTACACAATCTAATTTTATCTTATTCTTTTTAGGACCTGTTATAACTTTAGTATTTTCTTTATTAAGTTTTGCAGTAATACCTTATGCTTCAGGTTTAACTGTGTTAGATTTAGATTTAGGAATATTATATTTATTAGCAGTTTCATCACTTGCTACATATGGTATTTTATTAGCAGGTTGATCTGCTAATTCTAAATATGCTTTTTTAGGTTCTTTAAGAAGTACTGCACAATTAATTAGTTATGAATTAATTTTAAGTAGTGCTGTATTAATAGTTATATTATTAACAGGTAGTTTAAATTTAACATTTAATATAGAGTCTCAAAAAGCTGTATGATTATTATTTCCTTTATTTCCTATTTTCATTGTTTTCTTTATTGCTTGTATAGCAGAAACAAATAGAGCACCATTTGATTTAGCTGAAGCGGAATCAGAATTAGTTAGTGGATTTATGACTGAACATGCTGCTGTTATATTTGTTTTCTTTTTCTTAGCTGAATATGCTAGTATAGTATTAATCTGTATATTAACTAGTATATTATTTTTAGGAGGATATTTAATAGATATTAGTCCTTTAATCTATATTTTTAATAGTATATCAAGTATATTTGAAATATCTATACTTTTAAGTGTTTATTTAATGTTTACTATAGCTTCAGGACTAGAATTAGTATATGAGTGTTTAATAGCTAGCTTATACTTCATTATAAATATCAAACAAATATTTATTTATATTGTTTATAATGAATGACATGGACCTAGTCTTTATGATACTGAATTATATAAATCATTTACTTCAATTAAATGAGAAATCTTTTCATGAATTAATAGTGTTAATTTTACTAATCTAAGTACTAAAGATGATATATTATCAACTATTTATACTATATTAATCAATTTTAATGCGCACGAAGCTTCTTCAGCTATTAACATAGATCAATGAGAAGGTTCTAGTAGTATTAATACTACTTATAATAGTTTTATCTCAGGTTTAGTTTCTAGTTTAATACTAGGTATTAAATCAAGTATAATGATTTTTACATTTATTTGAGCTAGAGCTAGTTTCCCTAGAATTCGTTTTGATCAATTAATGTCATTTTGTTGAACAGTATTATTACCTATTGTTGTAGCATTCATAATTCTTGTTCCTTGTGTATTATATGGGTTTGATATACTACCTAATAATATAGCTATATTATAATATTATATTTGTTATGTATAATATAAAACTTTAAACTTAAGTTATAGTATGTTATATGAAGATACTTACTAGTACATAGTAAGAATTCTTACTAATAAAAAACGGCTATAGGTTAATGGTAGACCAATCGTCTTCCAAACGATTTGTATCGATTCGATTTCGATTAGCCGTAATAGTAGTTAAAATATTAAAATAAGAGTTAATTGTTAATTGGTAGACGGCTTTCTTGTCAGGAAAGTATGTGCCGGATCGAAGCCGGCTTAACTCGTGATTCTCATTAGCTTAATTGGTAAAGCAAGATACTTCTAATATCTATAATATGAGTTCAAATCTTATATGAGAATTACATAGATAATATCTATGTAGATAACTGTAAAAAAAAGGTATGATTATTATTTTAATAACGCTACGCAATAGGTAATAATACTGGTTCTGGTACTGGACCATCTCAACCTCCTGTACGTCCTATAGTTAACAATGATCCCAAAGGTGCAGGGCGTATTAATGGGGCTATGAGGGTGCATCGACCTATTAGGGGTTCAAGTATTACTTTATTGGAGAGAATAGTTATTGCCCTAGAAAAATAAATGGTAGAACATAATAATAAAGTTCTATCAAGTGATATGTTCACTAAGGATATAGAAAATCATATGCTAAATCATTTAAAGCAGAATGATCCTGAATATTCTTCTAAGTTAATGAATGGACCATAATAGTAAAGAATTTAGAGATCGCTTTTTTAAAAAATCCTAATTATTTTTTTTATTCATCCTAAACATTGTCTAATTAAAAAATTAATATAGATAGATTTCTTTATGACTAGAAAGGTGATTTTTTTCATCTAATGCAAAAGATATAGGTACACTATACCTTATTTTTGCATTATTTTCTGGTTTAGCTGGAACAGCTTTTTCTGTATTAATAAGATTAGAATTATCAGGGCCTGGTATTCAATATATTTCAGATAACCAATTATATAATAGTATAATAACAGCTCATGCTATTGTAATGATTTTCTTTATGGTAATGCCTGCTTTAATAGGAGGTTTTGGTAATTTCTTATTACCTTTAATGGTAGGAGGACCAGATATGGCTTTTCCTAGATTAAACAATATTAGTTTTTGATTATTAATACCTAGTATAGCTTTATTTTTATTTGCTAGTGGAATAGAAAATGGAGCAGGAACAGGTTGAACACTTTATCCACCTTTATCTGGAATACAAGCTCATAGTGGACCTAGTGTAGACTTAGCTATTTTTGGTCTACATTTATCAGGTGTAAGTAGTTTATTAGGTGCTATGAACTTTATAACTACAATATTAAATATGAGAAGTCCAGGTATAAGATTACATAAATTAGCCTTATTTGGTTGAGCTGTAATTGTTACAGCTGTATTATTATTATTGTCTTTACCAGTCTTAGCTGGTGGAATCACAATGGTATTAACTGATAGAAACTTTAATACTTCATTCTTTGAAGTAGCAGGAGGAGGTGATCCTATATTATATCAACATTTATTCTGATTTTTTGGACACCCTGAAGTTTATATTTTAATTATACCAGGTTTTGGTATAATTAGTACTACTATTTCAGCTGCTTCAAATAAAAGTATATTTGGATATCTTGGTATGGTTTATGCTATGATGTCTATCGGTGTATTAGGATTTGTAGTTTGAAGTCATCATATGTATACAGTAGGATTAGATGTAGATACTAGAGCTTATTTCACAGCTGCTACTTTAATTATAGCTGTACCTACAGGAATTAAAATCTTCTCTTGATTAGCTACATGTTATGGTGGATCATTACACCTTACACCTTTTATGTTATTTGCATTAGGTTTTGTATTTATGTTTACTATAGGAGGATTAAGTGGGGTAGTACTTGCTAATGCTTCTATAGATTTAGCATTCCATGATACTTATTATGTAGTAGCTCATTTCCATTATGTATTAAGTATGGGAGCTGTATTTGCTTTATTTAGTGGATGATACTTCTGAATACCTAAAATATTAGGTATGTTATATGATATGACATTAGGAAAATTACATTTCTGAGTGTTATTTATTGGTGTTAATGTTACATTCTTCCCTCAACACTTCTTAGGTTTACAAGGAATGCCTAGAAGAATAAGTGATTATCCTGATGCATTTGCAGGATGAAACATTGTTAGTAGTTTTGGTTCAATTATATCTGTAGTAGCTACAGGATTATTTTTACATATTGTATATTTACAATTAGTAGGTAATAAAAACTTATCTAGATATCCTTGATACGCTCCACCAGTATTCTATGATTATTTACAATTATTATTATCTAGATTATATACTAGTTTAGAATGATGTTTAAATAGTCCACCTAAAGTACATGCTTTTGTTTCTTTACCTTTATCAAGTAGTTTAACAACAATATTTGTTTCATTATGTGATGCACCTAAACCTTGAGGATTATATTTTCAAGATAGTGCCAGTCCACAAATGGAGGCATTAGTTGAACTACATAATGATATTATGTTTTATCTATTTGCCATTTTATTTAGTGTAGGTTGAATACTATTATCTGTTATAAGAAATTTCGTTTATCCCTACAATAAAATTAGTAATAAATACTTAAATCATGGTACATTAATTGAATTAATATGAACTATTACTCCAGCATTAATATTAATATTAATTGCTTTTCCTTCTTTTAAATTATTATATTTAATGGATGAAGTTACTGATCCTAATTTAACAGTAATTGTTGAAGGACATCAATGATATTGAAGTTATCAATATATTGATTTTTTAAATAGTGATGACGAATATATAGAATACGATTCATATCTAGTTCCGGAATCAGATCTAGATGCAGGAGGATTAAGAATGTTAGAAGTAGATAATAGAGTTATTTTACCTGAATTAACTCATACTAGATTTATGGTAACAGCTGCTGATGTTATTCACTCTTTTGCTGTACCGGCATTATCTATAAAATGTGATGCATATCCAGGAAGATTAAATCAAGTATCTGTTCATATAAATAGAGAAGGTTTATTCTATGGTCAATGTTCTGAAATTTGCGGTATTTTACATAGCAGTATGCCTATTGCTATACAAAGTGTTAGTCTAGAGAAATTCTTAGTTTGATTAAATAGTCAATAAATAGGCCCTATATTAATTAAGCAAACTTGCTTAATTATAAAAATAAAGATTAAAAATTATTTTTAATAATAAACTTTATGATTTTATGAAAAGTAGTATATGTATATATACACATAATATATAGTAGTAGTTATATACTATAACATAATATATAATAGTTACTACTATATTTAATTATCACTTGAGTTTGATGATGGCTCTGATTGAACGCTGCTCAAATGCTTGACACATGCTAATCGAACGTTTTTTCAAGTACTTATAGTATCTTATGAAAAAAAGTGGTGTACAGGTGAGTATATATAATTTGTCTGCTTTAGAGTAAGGTAAAATACCTTATAAAACCAAAAGAAGAAATTTGCTCTAAAATGTTCATTTATTTATCCCGAGTAGGTAGTAATTAAAGTGATTGTTTAATTAGCCAAAGCTCGTAGTCGAAACTGAGAGGTTGATCGACCACATTGGGTCTGAAAAAACCCCAATATGTATAGTACAGCAGTGAGGAATATTGGTCAATGGTCTAACGACTGAACCAGCAACTTGAGAGGGAAGCAAAGATGAGAATGACGCACTGCGTTGTTTTCTAGTAACCCTAAATGGAACATGATAAATGACAAGTTTTTAAAGTTAAACTAAGCCATACATTATATGGTCTTTATATTTATAGTGTCTTGGCCAAATCTTGTGCCAGCAGTCGCGGTAAGACAAGAGAGACTAGCGTTTTTCATCTTTATTAGGTTTAAAGGGTACCTAGACGGTTTATCTAGCCTTGATAAGGGAACAGATTAAACTAGAGTTAAATGTGGGAGGTAGATTTAGTATTGAAAGAGAAGAGATGAAATTTTTTTATACTTTCGAGACTGATAATGGTGAAAACAATCCTCTATGTACTAACTGACGTTAAGGGACGAAGGCATGGTTATCGAATAGGATTAGATACCCTAATAGTCCATGCAGAAAATGATGAATGTCATAAATATTATAGCGCTTACAGCGTTTAATGTTTATAAATGAAAGTGTAAGCATTCCACCTCAAGAGTACTACGGCAACGTATAAACTGAAATCATTAGACCGTTTCTGAAACCAGTAGTGAAGTATGTTATTTAATTCGATAACCCTCGAAGAACCTTACCTCAATTTGAATTATAATGTTATAACATTATAACAAGCGTTGCACGGCTGTCTTCAGTTAATGTCGTGAGATCTGGTTAACCCCTTTAATTAACGCAAGCCCTATATTTATTTATATAAATAAATATATATCATTATAATGATGTATCTCTCTAATGCTATAAGCATTTATCAGAGAATTTATTAGGGACTAAGACAAGTCATCATGACCTTAACTTAATTGTGGGCTATAGACGTGCCACATAAGCCTAAACAAAAGGAAGCAAGAATGTGAATTGGAGCTAATCCTCAAATTAGGATATACGTAGATTATAGTCTGAAACTCGACTATATGAAAATGGAATTACTAGTAATCGTGAATCAGCATGTCACGGTGAATTTTGTCTCAGCTAGGTACTAACCACTCGTCAGGCGCTGAAAGAAGTATGTGCAATAAGTTTGGTTGCTACCGATTTCTATTTATTTTTTATAAATATTTTGGTATTACAATCTTCGTATGCATGACTTTGATTGGTGTTAAGTCGAAATACGGTTCGTGTAGTGGAAGTTGCACGGGAATAATAAACTATAACAATACCCCTAAAAAAAAA
>AZYM01000344.1:0-26624 GCA_000611715.1 Scolecobasidium constrictum UM 578 | reverse complement strand
AAAGTAGCATAGTGTTAAGCCCACGGGCCAGCTTGGCACCCGCGTGGCGTAATGAATTCTGTTCTGCTCATACTTTGGTGAACCCAAACAAAGATCGAAGCTTCGACAATAACGAGTAAATTTGCAAATAGTAGGTACTTTCTTTCCCTAAAATAATGTGAAAAGTGATATATACTGATTTAAAGATAGGTATAAAGGAGCTCTTATGCAAGGCAATTAAGAACGAAGGAGACCTCAGCAAACTTACCCAATATTATAGGTACCGCTTTTCGTTTATTTTCACAAGCTAACCTCTTACAGTGGTCATAGTTGGAAAAATGCAACACAACCAGGTCAAGGGACTACAGTCACAAGCAGCTCGATCTTCACCCCGATTTAGTGATGCAGCAAAGGACAAGCATAACAACGACCGACAATGCTTCAACAACAAGAACGATGAAGCCAGCGATAGGAGGACTGACAATGAAAATGCTCAAGTTATCCTGGTGCAATCGAAACCAGGCCCTCAGAGGAGATCGTGCGAAGCTTGTCGCAAGAGCAAAAGCCGATGCATTTGGCCTCAAAAGGCAGGCCAGAGAAATAAGGTAAACGGATGCGTGACTCCTTGACACGAGCCCAATTAGCTCACACACTTCATAGAGATGTACTACTTGTGTGAAAAAAGGGCACGATTGTGTTCTACGTCTTAGAAAGCGCATCCATACTGAGAGGTTGACATTGCCACGAGCAACAACAACCCCATCCTCGCCGTCTCCATCGCCGTTATTGAACGTTCACGGTAATCGAGACTTAGCAGCAGGAGGGTCACGCATGGGCATCATCAATTCTACTGGCGATGATTTGGTATTGCCAAATCGGACGAGCGGGCAAGGCGATGCTGACGGTAAGTGGCTTTGCAAGCTTCATGAGATCAATGCATGCCCCGCATTGCAGTGTAGCAGCTGATGAACTGACCTTGCCTTAAGTGTGTGCATCGCAGGTCAGCTTAGCACTTGCCGCTTCACAAATTCATGCTGCGGCACATCCATCTCCATTCTCATCATGGCTGGATGGAGCCCATTACGATCATCCAATCAATCTTGCCGGAAGCGATATCCCAGCTGGAGATCCAGCTCCCTCCACGCAGGATTTGCCGTACACATCGAATACTGATACGGATAGAACGTTATCACCTGTAGCGTCTCAACCGCATTCCGTGCTGCATCCGCCTGTTCAACGCCAACCTATTGCAATTACGTGCCGCTATTGTAGAAACAATGAGGCAAGCTAGTAGAGAAACTTTCTACGGTTGATCTTGCTAACATGTTTCAGATACGGTGCTCCGGTTCTGGCTTGTCCGAGGACGGTCTTTGTAACATGGGCAGAAGTCTCTCTCAGAGAAGTGTCTTCAGACCAGTCTCCGATCAGGACCAAGTATTTGTGCCAGCCCATACAGCGTACGAGCGTAGTCATCCACCGCGAACGATTGCGCCGTTTGAGGCTTGTAAACTTCCGACAGCACAGCCCCAGCCAACCCAGCACCATATGCATTCAGTCTCCAGACCACCACAGAATGTACCGCCAACCTCGAGTGGCCGGTATGTAGGGATGCCTGCATTGAACACATACTCCCAAGTTCAATATAACCCGACGGCCAAAGCAGACCCAAGGGGTGTGCCTATTAGCAGCAACACCGTCGGGAACGGGGACGCCCTTCAAGATCGCAGCGAGGAGGACCACAATATGTTGAAGCGGCTCGCTTTTGGTTGAGAAGCCAACCCTTCCGCTCAACGGATGGGTCCAACTGACCATCACGGATAATGGACCTTACGGGACATAAACTAGAGTAGCCAAGAGCTATCACATGTCGAGGACCCCGCTACAGGCGATTCTCTATGCTATATCAAAAGCAGTATTCACAAACTCGAGGCTTTATAGTTGTATATAATTCTGCTGGAATAAGAAGTACTTAGCAATTCGTGAGATCCAGAGAATACAGCAGCTTTCTTCACGCCGAGTGCGGCGTCTGCATCCAACCAAACGTTTGTTCGTGCATGTTTGCACCAGCTACAAGAGTCCCGCCCAGCACGACAAGTGCGAAAGACAACTGCTGTGGAAGGTAAGCTGGAGAACTTGTCTTCGAAGGTTGAATTCTTCGCTGACCTGGTTGACCTCCCTTTTGGCCTCTGCGTGAGACCCTACTCTGTTTCGCATCATTTCCTATGACTTTGTGGCTCCTTTGGTGACCTCCGTGTTGGCCTTCCCCGAGCTTCCAATGGCCTCCGGGGTGACCTCCCGAACCTGCTTGAATTTTCCGTGAGCTGCTTGAGCTCCTTGGACTCCGTGACCTTTCCTCGGTGGCTTCCATGATCTTGGTTGTATTTCTAATGAGCTCCGTGAGCTCCGTGACCTTGCTCGGCGGCCTCTTTGGTCTCAGTGGTGACCATCCCGAACCTGGGTGAATTTCGCGTAGTCTTCGTGACCTTCCTCGATTCCGCAACCTTTGTCAAATTCTCCGTGATCTTCGTGATCTCCGCGACCTTTCCTCGGTAATCTCCGTGGTGACCTCCCCGAACTTGGTTGAATTTCCCGTGGCCTCCGTGGCCTCAGTGATTGATAGCGATCCCGAACCAGATGAATTTTCCTTGAGATCTGGGAGCTTCGCGACCTTCCCTCGGTGGTCTCCTCGGTGACCGTCCCGAACTTGGTTGAATTTTCCGTGGCCTCGATCACCTTGCTCGGCGGCCTCCGCGATGGCCTCCACAACCTTCGTTCAATTTTCCTATAGCCTCCGTAGCCTCGGTGACATCAGTGGTGACCACCCCGGTCTACGTGACTTCAGTGGCTCACTTTCTGTGGAAATCGCTACTCATTCTACGTCGACACCAGCTGCAGTTTGTCGTTGATCTTACAGTACTGTAACTTCTGCTACAAACGTAATCCCCTGTTGACTCTATCTTCACCAAACCTTCCCGCATTATGTCTTTGTTTCGCACGCGCATTTGCTATCTTGCAGCGCATGCCCATGTCCGAATGGCCAAGCCCATCCATTCTCCGTCATATCTTGCAGCGCATGCCCATGTCCGAATGGCCAAGCCCATCCATTCTCCGTCATTTGCTTTGCCATCACGTGGCATCCAGTTGACGACGGAATATTCAATCAAATATTGTAGTGCAATTTCTACTCACTGACTTATTCGGAGCAGTTTTGAAAACGAAATTGAAGATGAAAGGGTTTCTCCCAGCTCCGATTGGAATATGCCGAATAAGCATCGGGTTTTTTCTCGTTCACGTCCTAGTTTCGGCATCGGCGTTTGCATTCTTCAGAGAATACATTGTCGCGCTAGGGTGCGGCATGAGACTATGTACTATACGCGGAGCATTGTTCCGTTAACTGAATTCGTCTCGCTAGCTCAGTTCGGGCCGACATGCTTTTCATGCAGCTGTTGTCGGAGGCTTCAAGGCTCCTGGACTGCGACGTTCATCCGTTACGAGCGTATACTAATCCGTGCATGACGAAACAGACGAAAGAGCGATTGAGCAAGAAACCTTGAGTGCAGAGCATAGGTGGCTCCTATTGTTCAACGTTAGGTCGGACTTACTCTGTACATTCCAGCGAAGGTGGCGCGCTGTCAGCCTTTGGCTTGTCGATCGCGGCTGGGCTCAAACCAAAATGTTACGGCTAGATGTGTACTGTATATCCACTTGGTTTGACGTGTCTGAAGCTTTGGCAAATTACCTGTGTGATGCAACGGGTACTGTGTGGGTTGATAACCTGCAGCTTTGCCGCCGTTCTCCACTCTCACAAGTTGTCCCTCTGCCGTTAGTACCGATCGAATTGACCTTCGTGCCTCAATGTTTCGTCATTCTCTACCTGTCCTCATCAGACCTTGTCGTAATTTACCACTGAGTGGAAGTCGTTCACTTCCCGGGATCCTAGCCTCCTTGGGATCCAATGGAATTTCGACCATAAGGTTGAAGGGCCGCTAGCACTGGAATGTGACTAGGTTGTTTATAGCTGATAGGTTAGAGCTTTCTCTCGGACAGGAAATGCCGCCCGAATGCTTACCCGGAAGTTCAAACTAAGTATCACCAACATGGATTCATTTCTCTTAGCAAATGCATCTTGTCCGGTAGTTCAGCTGTATCCACATATGGTATAAACATAGTTTCATCGGGTTAAGAGCAACAAAGATGTTTTGTATTAGACACTAAGTATACTCTTCATTTGACTATAGGAGTCTTCTAAGGATATACTTCTTCAAACTATCGTAGAAAACAAGAACCATGGTTCAGGGGCTGATTGTTCTTGCTACGTTGCTGTTTCTCTGGCGACTTGTCGCTACAATCCGCCAGTATCGTCGCCTTCGTCACATACCTGGCCCAACACTCGCAAGTTTATCACAATGGTGGATTATCACGGCGATAGGCGGGAAACAGGCCCATGTGGATATTCATAATATGTGCAAGAGATATGGTTGGTTTGATCCGATGTTAAGAATTATATATGTTGATAACCAAGGCAGGATCTCTGGTTCGAATTGGACCAAGAGACGTGGTAACCACTGAGCCAGAACTTATTTGGCGTATGTTAAATGTGCGTACGAAGTACCAAAGAGCGGATATGTACTTAGGTCTTCGCTTTGACCCCTCAAGAGACAACCTTCTATCGCAAAGGGACGAAGGCCTGCATTCAAAACTACGTTCTCGAATGGCTCCTGGTGTATGTCCCATTCAACATACAGCTCAAGGATACACAAGTTCTGCCAACTAATTTCATCAAAGTACTCAGGACGAGATGTTGAAAACATCGAAGCAATCGTCGATCGAAATCTCCTGCGACTGATCGACCTCATTAAGAACTACGTGAAAGCGAACCGACCATTTGACTTCGGTCGCAAAGCTAACTTCTTTACTCTCGACGCCATCTCTGACTTAGCTTTCAGTGAACCGTTTGGGGATCTGACGACAGACACTGATGTCTACAACTATATTGAGGAGCTTGAGAAGAGTCTTCCATTTATCATCCTGTTGACAGCAATACCTTGGATGATGCCTCTGATGAAATTGCCCCTTCTCAGCGCTCTAACTCCCAACGCGAGAGATTTGAAAGGCTTGGGGAAGGCTGTTGGGTATGGCAAAGCTTTGACGGCATGAGCTAGCGCTCTAATTACTCTCGCAGAATCGCAAAAAAACACACTAAAAAACGATACGGCGAAGGCAAGGTTGTCCGTCGTGACATGCTTGGGTCGTTTGTAGCACACGGCCTCTCACAAGAAGAAGCTGAATCTGAGATTGTGCTTCAAATGTATGCATGACGTCCTTGATCCGAGATAACCCGTATGTTAACTTCACAATAGCATCGCTGGCTCAGACACGGTCGCGACGGCAATCAGAGCTACAATGTTGTATGTCATTACTAGTCCTCGAGTTGTGCAAACCCTACAGGCCGAGATAGAGTCAAGTAAACCTACCTGGCCAGTGATCACTAATGCAGAGGCCCGAGAGATGCCGTACCTACAAGCCGTTATCAAAGAAGGCCTCCGGGTATGGCCTCCGCTGGCATCTTTGGAATCTAAGGATGTGCCGAAAGGTGGCGATAGATTCAACAACATCTTTCTTCCAGATGGAACACGCGTAGGCCTGAGTCTATGGGGCACAATGCGGCGAGTTGATATATGGGGTGACGATGCAGAGGAGTTTCGGCCAGAAAGGTGGTTAGAAGCTCCAGCAGATACGTTGAAAGTCATGCAAGCAACTTTAGATCTTGTGTTCTACGTTGGAAAATGGCAATGCCTTGGCAAAAATGTGGCTCTTCTTGAATTAAATAAAGTCTTTGTCGAGGTAAGTGATCATTTCTTTGTTTTTATGTACACCGAATACTTTTACCGGAATGAAAATGCTAAACTGATAGCGAATAGCTCTTCAAGCGGTTTGAATTTGTCGTTCTCTATCCGTCGAGCCCTTGGTTTTCGACTAATGCTAGTATCTTTCTACAATCAGAATTCTGGTTAAAAGCGTATCCAAGGAACTAGTTAGCTAATATTTTATGATACGATACTTAGACGGTATCGAAATCTGAACTCTGGATGATATCAATAGTCGTATAGTTGCCATGTGAAGATTCACTACCCCGTCAGACGAAAATGATGTACTCAGAAACCGCAGATCGTTCGCATAGAGTACGGCAGAAAACCTAATACAGATGCCCGGCCATCTCGTCCTCTATGAGTCATATATTCGGTCTCATCAGCTGGGCTGTGCAAGTAGAGCTTTATTCGGCGTCGGAGTCTGTGTTGCGTGTTAGGAGGAAGCCATTACTGACTGCGTAATCACGGAGGCAATTCCGAGATGTCATCTTGGCAAAAGTGACACTTAGCCTTGCCCTCGATTGGTAGTGCGCATGCTTGCCTGGCAACGGAGTTTCATGCCCGAATTTTCCATTTTAGACCGTACACGCTAGCCATATCTACGGGAAAAGCGCAAGTTGCTTTCGTCACGCCTGTGGCATTTATTGACAAAGATCATAGTGGCGCTAAACATGATAAAGAAAGAATCGAAACGATTGCTCAGTTGTCACAATGCGTCACCAGCCTTTAATTCCTTCTTAAAAGAACTTGTGATCGTCGACCAAGTGCACATCCACCACTTGCAATTTTCTCCTTCCCCATTAGCGAAGAAACGATGTCGACGCCGTTCAGTCCAATCAACACGCGCAAGATGAAGTATACAGGGGACGCCATGAGCTCCATGAAATCTGGCAACCAGTGTCCTACTCTTGACGTAACCTCTTCTGAGGATCTCCTCATACAGCAACCCTTTTCCAGCCGCCACTGGAGTACAAAAGAGCGCAAAGTCCGGCCTCCTCGAATCACTGGAAACCATGAGCGCAATATCGGTAGATATCCACTCACTTCTAAGCTTGCTGGCTGGGTTTCTGATGCTTTCATCAACTATGTACCTTCTGAGGATGCTCTGAGCTTGGTTCAACCCTTTTCAGCCGATTTCCACCGCGTCCTGGAGAAAGAGCGGGCCAACAGCACTGATTTGCATGATCTCAACCTCCTCGAACTGATCTACCAAGTCACTTTGGAAGTCGCTTGCGACATTTTGATCGCCGCCACGAAAAACGGGAATGTGGACAACTTGGACATCGAATGCCACTCCTCTCGTGCTGCTCGCGATGAGCATCTGGCACCCTGGGGCAGCCTCCTCACCGGTTTGGTTTGCGACCCTCCAATCATTTCCATGTTTCCCTTCTACCTCATGATGTGTCAGTCCTTCGGCCTGGAGGCACGAGCATCGCAAGAGAATTATGTTTACGCAGCCCTTACCGGTGTTGACTGGCTCAAAGGACAGAATGCGTGGAGCGATCGATTCATAGCATTTGAGAACGAGGCTCGTGCCGCTGTACCTCAACTTGAAGACCACAACTCAGGCAAAGACCGATCTTTCTGGCGCATTGCCTTAGCCTACCTCGAAGCCATGAACAATTCTGAGCATGCCAGAAAATTCACCGCACCCAATCACTCTTACATCACAACCGACTTGAATCCCTACCTTCTGATGGCTGCCCGTGCCTTTGATACTATCGGGTGCGCTTATATGTGTAGCGATGGTGCTGCATATCTTGACAACCTGGGAATGGACTCCCTCCTGGGATCTGCCGTTCCCAACGATGTGATGGACCTCCATACCGACATTTTAACGGGGGAGACCCGCAACTTGCTCCGCCTCTTGTACCCCAACGGTCAAGTCATCAAGAAAACGATCAAAACCATGTCTACTGTTCTTTCTGGCATGCTATGTGAACTCTTTCGCGGCCACACGCGCGCACGTTTTGGAGGCCGGGAGGACGGCCGCATTGCTGCCACCTCTCCACCTTATAGTTTCTGCCGTGCCCGCCACCGACGGATTTTTGAGGTCATGGAAGTATACACTGCCCACTACCCCAATTTTTGGGACTGGACATGGCAGATTTACAGCCGGGCTAAAGAGCAGGTCACTGAAGCAGGTGTTGGGGAGCTACTCGCAAATGCTCTTCAACGGGGGATCAACCAGACTGACCTACTTGACTCAACGTGCAACAATTTTTTTGCCGAGTATTTCGACATGATCGAGCAACGCGACAAATTACCGCAGAAAAAGCAGGCCTTGGGGGTCAAGGGCGAGCTCGGCGAAATCATTCAGGAGATGAACTATCTGTGGCACGTTCAACTCCTCTCTACCAAGAAGAAAGCTGGCTGGGGCCTCGAATTGGACAAGAGATCCGATGCCTTACTTGAACGAGCCGGCTGCATTCTGAGCTCCAAAGATGATGCCGACGAGATGTATAGATTCTCCATTGCGTATGGCCGCTTGAGCATGGCGTTACCATACATTGCTTATCATACTATTTGTGCTATAATCCTTACCTATGGAGTGATTCCATTGTCAAGCGCGGTCGATGGTGACGTCAAAGATGGGGCGTCTGTAACTACAGATTAAAAAGTAAAGTAAGGTAGAGCACAGACGACTCTGGGTATCGAGAACAATGTACTCCAGTTTTGCAGAACAACAACTAAGTCGGCTCGTTACAATGCCATTTCTTTTCATGGAAGTCTCATCCACATCAGGACAAGTGAGTATATTGGGACGTCACGGGTGGCATAACGCTGGGACTAAGCCTATGGTGGACGAAGGCGCTATGAGTTAAACGTCCGTTCACACAACCTGCTTCACTACTCATTTTGGTCCGAACATGCATTCTTCGTGCTGAGTTGTAGAAATACCATACCATGATGTATACTTCACAGAGACATTTAAGGAGAAACGAAATCTACACCAAGTCAATTACGCGGGAGATTCATGAAGAGATCTAATCGATTCAATCTAGAAGTTTCGTATGATATGTTCCGTTCTACGAACCTAAGAGGTGAGCTCCACCACGACATGTAAGCCAGCTGAAGATTTTCGCGGAAACATTTCAAGTAGCCCATCCTGTTGAGCTTCGTGTGCATCCATATCCTTTAAACTAAACACGAACTCAGAAACAAGTCTGGCGACGACATAGTGTATGACGACCCGGGCGAAGCTTCTCAACTGTATCAGCTTTGTCATATCAGCGTTGCGTCCTCGGCTTACCTTTCACCACCACATCTACGTGAGCCAAATCCAAACGCTTTGAGATATTGCTTTTGCTGCTCGCCGCTGATAGAAAGGAACCGACGTGGGTCAAATGTAGTTGGTGATGGAAAGATCGATGCATCCATATGGACAAACATTGGGGCGAAACTTATCGAAGTCTATTAACATAGTTAGCCTGAGTTCGTGGTTTTGTTGGTAGCACCTAACATACACCTGCAGGAATGACATAATCCTTGTACGTGAATGAAGTCGTGGCGATTCGGTGAAACCGGTAAAGATTACCACGTTGTATTCTGAAGAGCTCCAGAATTAGCCATCAGCATATTTTGAATGATAACCAAGTGTGGCGATTACCGCATACTCTCGTTGATTGTCGCAGCCTATCTTCAATTATCATCCAAACATTGAGATATCATGTACTTGTCAACAAACCAAATACGGGAACTGGACCATTATGTTCTCTTGTGGGAAAAGATCTTGTTTAAACCCGCGTAGCTTGAGCTCCGATCTGATAGTATCCGCAACTGCTGGATGCTTTATTATCTGGAACATCGCCGACAAAATGGTATGACCAAGCGCTTCACCGGTACCGAGCAGCCCTTCTACAGCTTCATCGGAGATCGCTTGTAGAGAAACTTTGCGGCTAGATGCCATATACTTGACAAGGCATTCTAACTGGATGCTTTTAGTTTGATCCTCAAGGACCATCTTTCGTACTTTCCGGGACAATTCCTGAACGCGTTCGTTAGCATTTCCTCATCAATAGCAGGTAACGTATGTACCCTTCGGTAGAATTCAATGGGCACGAAGCGTTTGATGAAGCATTCTGGTATAAGACCCAAAAGGAGGTTTGATCGAAGGGTGGGATAGTGCTTAACGAGCTCAGCAAGCCGGAAAAATCCGCCAAACTCGCGTAATTCGGTCTCTCCTAAGTCTGAATGATCCAGATAGCCCTTTTCTTCTCCAAAAACAAGCATCCAGGCAACATCGAAGGATACTGCTCTTATGGCAAAAGAAAGGTTGATTGAAGGACGATGCATGCTTCGGTTTCGTAAAATAGTACTGAGCTTGTTCATTTTCGTGAACAAAAAGGACGGCATGGTCAGAATTGTGGCTCGACTTAGATATGCGGTAACGATGCTTCGATGAACCTTATGCTTTGCAGGATCGAGAATGAATGCAGTTGCTTCAGGTAGTCCGAGGTTGTAACTCCAAGGGTCTTTCACCGCGTTGCCAATCTTGTCAAAGCGGAGATGAAGTTCTGGATCGTTAAGGCTGATTCCATTGGGGGAAGTCCGTACGATAGATCCTGTGCCATGTCTAGTCAATTGACTGAAGTTCACTATGGGTTAGATACACGAACCATGTTGGCGATGCAGCTCGATTATCTTATCTGTGAAGATCCACGGACAAATTACATCGTAGAAGAAGCTGTATTTTCGAGTAACAGCCGCGAACAGTGGCCCCGGGATTGGTTTCAGCGGGCTGTAGTATACGCGAACGAGGATTACACTTATCAGGTGCACTAGGAGAGCGAAAAGAATAAGAATGATAAGCTGGATTAAATGTATCATGGTCCAAATCAACGTTGGAAGTGGTATCTCAGCGTAACAAGGTAGTACAATACCCTTCATCCAGATACATATAATTTGCCTCTCTCTATTGTATCTTTTATTCTTTCGGTGAATACTGATTACCGAATGTCTTGCTTCTGGAACGCGAGTTTTGGCACATTCTCCAGATCAGGGCTCAAAAAAAGGAGACG
The DNA here is from genome assembly GCA_000611715.1 of Scolecobasidium constrictum UM 578. Taxonomy (NCBI): domain Eukaryota; kingdom Fungi; phylum Ascomycota; class Dothideomycetes; order Venturiales; family Sympoventuriaceae; genus Scolecobasidium; species Scolecobasidium constrictum. The sequence goes on along the minus strand of AZYM01000344.1, from coordinate 15,754 downwards.
AATTGAGGTAGACTACTGTACCATCAATCTCCCTTTGAATACATTCAACAATCAAACGCGGAACCAAATTAGACAACGGGGAATGGATATCTCTGACATTTTCGGATATCGCTTGCAGTTGCCGAACCGCGAAACAGCAAGCGAACCTGATCGTCGGGAAATGCAAACAGAATTACCAGAACTGCAGCGAGGAAGAAAAACTGTAATCATCCAGAATACTGTACTGTAAGTTTACAGTAGCACAGGATGATAGGCGCTTACAGATACTTGAATATAGAGCTGTCAACACTTCCGAATAGGTTGACTAGCATGACCGATTGCGGTGTCTGGGCAGTCTGAGCTCTCCCGAAGAATGTTGTCGGAGGGGCCAAGAAAGGCCTTACACTAACTATTTCCGATATGTTCGGTCGCTCTGATCAGTTCGCGGCATGGCTAGTCAGGTATCCCTGTTGAACTCATTTATCTATCATGCATGAATCCTATGTCGGACAATACACTCGGCGCGAAAAGCCCTCCGCGTGGTGAAGGCAGAGGTGCTCGCAACATCTCATCTTTCTACAATAAACTTGCCCAATGCACTTCGCGCTTTTTCCGAAAAAAGAGGAAATAGCCAGTGGACCAGGGAAGACGTTCTTGCACGCGGCTGTATGGGGGAGATTCAGAATTCGTTCCCGCGTCCGGACCGTTGTAGGTCACATCATAGAGATATGATGGCAGGAGGATGGATGGAGTGCGTTCACTATACAGTACAAAGCCGTTGAATGAATGTATCGAGTCCGATGGCTCAAGGAGCACTAAATTGTATCCGAAGTCTCCCAACTCAAGCAGAAGAAGATCGAGTTAATACTCACTGTTATTCTGCGTCTAACTTGGCTCACATCAAGTAAATCCAACATACCTCACGTGTCTAGACGTTGGCGCTGACCAATATTGCCGAGAACTTAATACTCGTTTGTGGACTATCAGAGCACGACATGGACAAAGAATGCGCAGTCGCAGTCGTCGGCATGGGTCTGAAAGGCCCTGGAGACGCAACGAGCCCAGAATCATTCTTTGAGATGATGAAGCAGGGAAGATCCGCTAGGAATCAAGTGTAGGTATTGGGGCGAAATGACAGCTGAGTGTTGCATAGATGAACCTTCGCCATGCGAACTTTATTAAGAAAGATATTGCTGCATTTGGCGCTCCATTCTTCTCGATCAGTGCTGCGGAGGCAGCCTACATGGACCCTCAGCAACGTGGAATTCTCGAATGCGTCTACCACGCACTCGAAAATGGTAGGCAATCTTTCACCCTTAGCATAATTATGCTATTTTGACACTGCTATAGCGGGCATTTTATTGTCTTCGTCGTTGGGAACAAATACTGCTGTCTTTATTGGCAATTCGGCACGAGACTTTGACAGTGTGGTATGCAAAGATCCCGAGCTAGACATCAAATATGCATCGACGGGCATGAGCTTAGCCATGTTATCCACGAGTGAGCTGGTTCTATGATTTGTAAGCTCACGAATGAAATGACCAGTACCATGGCACTCATATCTTTCCTAGTCGCGGACCCAGCATGACCTTGGATACGGCATGTTCTAGTAGCCTAGTTGCTTGCCACTTAGCTTGCAATAGCTTGAGATCTGGAGAATGCTCCATGGTATGTTGATGGTAAAACATGGAAAGGAGCTAAGTTACCGTCGCTGAGAGTATAATTGTCAGGCTCTGCTCGGAGGAACGAACATTATCATGGTCCCTGAAATGTGGATGCCGATGACCAACCTGGGGTTCAGTGGCCCAGATGGCAAGTGTTATAGTTTTGACGAGAAGGCGAATGGATATGCCCAAGGTGAAGGCATTGGAGCCCTTGTCCTTAAAAGACTTGACGATGCTATACGAGATGGTGATACAGTTCGAGCCGTCATTCGCAGTACCTACACAAACCAGGACGGCCGCACTCCAGGAATCACTCAGCCTATCAAAGAAGCACAGATCGCTGCAATCCGCCATGCTTACGACATCGCCAACCTGAGCGTAACAAATACCAGATTTTTCGAAGCTCATGGTACAGGTACACAAGTTGGAGACACGACCGAAGCAGCAGCAATAGCAGAAGTCTTCAGTGACAGTCGCACTGCTGAGTCCCCACTCTACGTGGGCGCACTCAAAACCAACATTGGTCATCTGGAAGGTGCAGCAGGGATTTTCAGCATTATCAAGGTTGTTTTATCTTTGGAACATGGCATCATCCCTCCAAATTTGTGGCTGGAAAAGGTTAACCCAAGTATCAAAGCCGCAACGTGGAATTTGGAATTTCCCTCTGTCGCTAAACCTTGGCCAAACGGTCTTCGCCGCGCTTCTATCAATGGTTTCGGTTTTGGAAGCAGCAATGCTCACGTTATCATCGATGACGCATTGCATTACCTTCGCAGGCATGGTGTACATGCAAAGCATCAAACTGTTGAGAACCCTGAGTCAATGACGATCGACAAGTCAGCATCGATACCAGAAAGTTCCAGGCAAGGCGCTGCCACAGTCGAGGCTCCAATGCTTTCACTATCGGAGAGTGGCATCACAGAAGTGACGAATGAAATATCCGGTAAATGCTTTGCGAACGAGCTCGATACGATGGAAAAGTTGCCGGCATCCCGAAAACTCTTCGTTTGGTCCGCTTCTGACGAGGCAGGTCTCCAACGATTGACCAAACTCTACGCTGCTTACACGGTTGATACTCCTTCTGCCAAGAATGAGGAGACGTTCTTAAATGATCTCAGCTTCACATTAGCTTGTAGGCGATCGGCATTCCCGTGGAGAATATCTATTATCGCAAACACTGTCTCGGAGGTCCGGTCGAAGCTGGACATGAATCCTCAAGCTATTCGTGCGCACCCTGATCCAGCTCCTGCTTTCATTTTCACGGGACAAGGTGCTCAGTGGTATGCCATGGGAAGGGAGTTGATTTCCTACCCAGTCTTTGCAAAGAGTATACATGCAGCATCTGTATACCTGCATACCCTCGGCTGTCCTTGGGATCTCATTGGTAAGCTTTCCGTCACTATCACATGAGCTATTCCCATCGCGCTCCTTTGAACTCAAGTACCAGATAGTAACGAGTTTCGTTAAACAGATGAATACCTTGAGCCCGAGGAAGCCTCATCGATTCAAAATCCTGCGATAAGCCAGCCTCTTTGCACTGTTTTGCAAGTTGCCTTGGTAGATCTGCTTAGGTCGTGGAATGTGCGACCCTACGCTGTCGTCGGACACTCCTCAGGAGAGATTGCTGCAGCTTACACAGCCGGAGCCATTTCATGCCATTCTGCCTGGAAAATCGCTTACCTGCGAGGAACTCTTTCAGAAGCACTGGCAAAAGCTTCAAGAAGCTTTCCAGCAGGAATGCTTGCAGTTGGTTTGAGTCCAGATGAGGCTAGGTTGTTTATTGGTAGAGTGAATTGTGATGGAGGGGAGGGAATCACTATTGCATGTTTGAACAGCCCCCGGAGTGTCACGCTGAGTGGTAGGGTCTCCAATTTGGCCAAGCTCAAATCTCTGCTCGACCACGAAGGCATATTTTCGCGAATGCTGAAAGTCGAGAACGCATACCATTCATCTTTGATGTCCCCAATCGCAGAGGACTACGAGGAAAAAATTGGTTCTATCAAACAAGCGGAACATCAGCCCCAACAGTCCAACTGCAGATACTATTCTTCGCTAACCGGCCGCTGCGAAGATCATAGTGAGCTCACAACTTCGAGATATTGGGTCGCCAACTTGCTCTCTCCAGTGTTATTTGACAAAGCTGTTACGAAATTGCTCGCTGATGCCAGATCGAAGGAAAATCACCTCTCAATCTCGGATATCATCGAAGTTGGCCCGCATTCGGCTTTGCGCGGCCCACTTCAGGAAATCATCAAGACACAATGTCCCACAAATCCACCCTCATACGTTTCCTTGCTAATCCGAGGTGAATGTGCGGTGGAGACGATGCTTGCCATCATGGGTTGGCTCCATTGCCGAGGCCATCCGGTGACAATTGAGAGAATCAATGCAAACACAGGACGGCAAAGGTCACCAAGCCTTCTCACGGATCTTCCTAGCTACCCCTTCAACCATGACAAAAGCTATTGGGCCGAAAGCAGGCTAAGCAGAAATTGGCGATTCCGCAAGCAACCACGTCATGAGTTACTTGGGGGATCCGGTACCAGACTGGGACGAGCAAAACGCAGTCTGGCGTAACTGGCTCAAAGTTAGTGAGAATCCATGGATCATCGATCATCAAGTCACCGGAACTGTTCTGTATCCTGCAGCTGGTATGATTGTAATGGCAATTGAAGCAATGCTTCGCCTCACATCGATCAACTCGACAATGCGAGCAATCAAGTTGAAGGACATGAGTTTTCATACAGCGTTGCAGGTGCCACAAACATCGCAGGGCATCGAGACACATTTACATCTCCGTCCCCACAGATATTCCACTACTTCCGCTTCATCGTCGTGGACCGAGTTTGAGCTTCGCAGCTGTACTGAAGACGTATGGACAGAGCATTGCAGAGGTCTAATTCGCATAGACGAAAGAAAAGCGCACTCAAATATTGAAGGTGACCGCGAAGAACGATACTTCCATGACTTCTGCTGTAGGGACCTTGCCCACGCCGAAGAGATCTGCTGTACTCGTGTACCACGGAAAGAGCTATACCGATCTCTCGAAAATCTTGGCATGCAATTTGGGCCTATATTCCAGAGACTTTCCGACATCAAGAGAGGATCCGATGGAAGGTGTGTAGCAACAGTATCGGCAGCTGACATCGCCGACAAAATGCCGCATAGGTTTTTGCATACTCATCTCATCCACCCCAGCACCTTGGATGGCGTGCTGCATAGCATTCTAGCCACGAACAATGACATCCGAGCAGTGGTTCCTTCCCGTATCAGAGAGCTCTGGATAGCTGCTGGTAACGGAACCACTCATGACCTCCATCGCCTGCATGCAAACCTCAAAGCGCGAATCGGTCGCGATCAAGAAGCAGACATCATCTCGATTGACCCCCGTTCGTCACGCCCGTTGATAGTGGCACGGCAGTTGACGATGGTCACTGTTGCAGAGAACATGCCGAAGGACTTCGAAGCTACACATCTTCATTTAGCCTAGTGAGTAAAACTGATACTTTGACGACATTCATGCCTCCGAAAAGCATCGACTGCACTTGCCCAATGCAGCGCATGAAGGATTTGGACACGCTAGCAGTCATGTACCTCATTCGATACATGAAGACGGATCCGGCATCGCGTTTATCAACAATGAGTCTTCATCACCGGAAGTTTGTCCTTTGGATAGTGCACCACCTCAAACGGTACGATTCAGGCGAATTGTCGCTTCCAGATCCAAAGTGCCGAGAAATGGCTGAGGATGATGATTGTTTTCGTGCGCTTGAGGCGGAATTGGACAGATCATGCCCAGAAGCGACACTGGCCATCGCCATGGCACGCTCATTCGATCAGATCATACAGGGGACCAAAGATCCTTCACAAGTTCTCTTTCAAGAGGGGAAGGCAGATGAATTCTATCGTTCTGGCATCGGAGCGGACATCGTCTATGCAAAGCTATGCTCGTACCTAGATGCATTAACCCACAAAGAGCCGACCCTTAAGATCCTTGAACTTGGTGCAGGGACAGGTTGGGCCACAAAATGTGAGTTCATCTGCCCTACAGAGCCCATCAGATGGAGTCACAGACGAACAATCTCTGACATGTGAAAAGGGATTATGAAAACTCTCACAACGCATGGAGCAGAAGGCGGAACTCCGCGATTTCACAGCTACACTTTCACAGACGTCTCTGCATCTTTTTTCGAGAAGGCGAAAGAGGCTTTCCGCGATTACAATGACCGCGTATCATACAGGATATTGGACATCGAGATTGAGCCGGCTGAGCAAGGTTTCCAGCATGAGTCCTTCGATGTGGTGATTGCTGCCAACGTGTTGCATGCCACTAGAAGCATCGATATGACCTTGCAAAACGTTCGCAAGCTGCTAAAACCCCAGGGAAAGCTAATACTTTACGAAATAACCAATTTCGATGCGACCGCCATCTCTTTTTTTGGTCTCCTTCCTGGTTGGTGGCTATCTGTTGAACCACACCGGGCATGGAGCCCACTCATGAGCGTATCCAGCTGGCAGAAACACCTAAAAGCCAATGGCTTTTCTGGTGTTGATACTTGCTTCGAAGATTTCCCAGGCGCCAAATGGCAAGCCACAAGTGGAATGATCGCGACAAGCATGCCGGAAAGCATTGCTGTGCCGAAGTCTGTGGACGTCGTCATTGTAGTATCCTCGAATACACAATTTAGGCTTGCTCAGAGGTTGAGGCAATTACTGATGAGAAACAAAATTTCTGCTCCAGAGATAAAAGCCCCGGAGAGCATTGAGCAGTGCCAATTAAGCAACAAGTGCTGCATTGTTCTGTCCGGCTTGCATTCTGCCATCCTCACTCATTTGACTGAGATCCAGCTAAAACAGCTCAAGATAATGTCATCAAGTGCAAGTGGCATCCTTTGGGTCACAAGAGGTGACAGTCGTTCTGGTAGCGATCCTCTTGCAGAGATGGCTGCGGGTTTTTCACGTTCTATGAGAACGGAGAATCCAGGGCTGCAATTTGTTACCTTAAGTACTGGAACTACGAAGGACGATGACCTGGTATTAACACATATCTCACAACTCTTTGGTGTCGTGTTCCAGGGCACAGATGCTGCTGTTGTCGCTAACACATTCACCATCATCGACAACATTATTCATATTCCGCGTCTGGTCGAAGCAAATTACATGAACGAGGCTATCAAATCTAAGACAAGCCAGGGGCTACTGCGATCCGAATATCTCGAAAACAACCCGAATCTAGCGATAAAACTCACAGTCGGGACCCTTGGGCTTTTGGACACCTTGCACTTTGAGCACGACTCGCTGCAGAAGCGGCCGCTGAAAGGAAATGAAGTCGAAATTCGTGTCGAGGCCAGCGGTCTCAACTTTCGAAATGTGCTTGGTGCGCTAGGGCATGTCAATCTTCCCATTACGGGCGTCGAAGGAGCGGGTGTTATTACACGTATCGGTCCAGCCTCAAAGTTCGAACCCGGTGTTCGTGTATTTGGCATGATCGATGGAGGGTTCAATACATTTGCACGTGCATCCGACGACACCATCGCAAGGATACCAGACGATGTAGATCTCGTCACAGCTGCCGGAATTCCCATTGCGTACGTACTCATTTTTCCTCTGTAAGCAGGCTGGAAGCTGTTCTTGCAATGCCAAAGCGTTGTGCAGGAATGTTCAGAGCGCTTTAGATCTCATTCTTTTCTGTTCTGCGAAATAAAGTACTGACATAGATGCAGATATGTTACGGCGTACTGTGCCTTATATGATATAGGTAGCCTGCATAAGAGCAACACAGTTCTCATACACTCCGCTACCGGTCGGGTGGGACAGGCGTGCATTCAGTTGGCAAAGCATCGAGGCGCGGAGATCTTCGCGACCGTCGGCACGCTTGACAAGCGCGAATTCTTGCAAAGACAGTACGACTTACAGGAAGATCACATCTTCTCAAGTCGCGACCTGACCTTCGCTCAAGGCCTGATGCGAATGACTAACGGGCGAGGTGTAGACGTCATCGTGAATTCCCTTTCCGGGGAGGGTCTTCGTGAGTCCTGGAATTGCATTGCTGCCAACGGCCGATTTGTCGAAATTGGAAAGGCAGACATCTACCCAAATGCCCGCTTGAGTATGGAGAAATTCAGATACAACGTTCGGTTCCAATGTCTTGATGTTGCATTTGTGGGTGTGAGCGAGCCGTTGCGCTTCAAGCAAGCTCTTGAAACAGTGGTGCGCCTTTATACCGCTGGAGTCATCAAGACTGTGGACCCGATCCGAAAGTTTACCTTGGGTCAGATCTCAATGGCCTTTCAACTCATGCAAAGCGGTAAACACATCGGAAAAATCGTGGTTGAGCACCGGAAGAACGACCAAATACTGGTAAGATAAAATAGTTCTTGACATATGAAGAACATGCTAACTTGGACATGCTCTCATAGATACGCACACCAAATCACATGAAATCGAATTTCGAGCACGATGCAGCTTACGTGATCTCGGGTGGGACGGGAGGCATTGGGCGAAGCATAGCACGGTGGATGGTCGACCACGGCGCTCGCAATCTTATATTACTCTCTCGATCTGGAACAACAAGAAACGAGGCTAAGTCACTAATCACGGAATTAGAGGCCCAAGGGGCACGAATATATGCCCCGGCTTGCGATGTTTCCGATTCGGGTACACTTTGCCAAATCATTGAGAATGCTGCTCAAACTATGCCCGCCTATTCGAGGTTGTATTCAAGCATCTATGGTCTTGAAGGTGAGTCACCGGAAAATATTTGGATCGATAGAGATCTGATTAACTCTATAGGGTTCGTTGTTTTGAACATGTCCATCGAGGAATTCCATGCTGTCCTGAAACCTAAGGTTCAAGCATCATGGAATCTCCACAAGCATTTACCTAACAATCTTGACTTCTTTGTTCTGCTGTCGTCAGGAGCTGGCATCGTTGGCAGAGGGGGACAAACAAACTATAACATAGGAAACACTTACCAAGATGCACTTGCCAGATATCGAGTCTCGAAAGGCCAAAAAGCTGTAGCAATTGACCTGGGTCTGGTTCTTCCAGTGGGGTATGCAGCTGAAACGTTGGACGATCTTCAAAGCATGCGAAATGCCGGTTGCTCTGAGCTGCGGGAAGACCAGCTCCATGCCATGCTTGATGAGCTTTGTGATGCTTCTTTACCGCTTCCAACACTGCTACAATCACAGATTTGCCTGGGTCATGAACTACCGGAAGTGCTGAAAGCAAGAGGCATTGACGAGCCATGGTGGGTACGTGATCCCATCTTCAAGCACCTTTATAACATCCGAACTACATCATCGGAAGGCCAGGCTCACAAGGGCGATGTCTCATCGAATCATGTGGCCATGCTCAAGAACGCTACATCACCTGAAGCGGCGGAAGCTATCGTAATCCAAGCAACGCGGGAGAAGATAGCCAAAGTCCTTTCAGTCAAAGTCGAGGACGTTGAGGCGGCAGTGCCTCTAACTACATACGGAGTGGATTCGTTGGTGGCAGTTGAGTTGCGCACATGGTTCTTCAAGGAGCTGGGAGCGAAAGTCGCCTCATTCGACATCATAAGTGATTCCACCATCGAAGCGCTTAGCGCTAAAGTGGCGAAAAGTGCGCTCGTGGATTTGAACAACGGGGAGGACAAATGAGCGCCACCTGCGGACAAAGCGCACACCTGGACGTCAATACGGTGTTGGTATCGGACACATAATAAAACTTGAGCTTCACAATCGTGCTCCGTCAATCGACGATTTTCAACATTGCATTACATGCATGAGTCTGAGCACTCGCCGGCGTCCACGATCGGTCCGAGTCTGACCAGGTTTTTATACCCCCCTTACGTTCCAGGTTCATACAAAGAGTAGTATGTTCGTCGCAACCCCGATCACCAGTCGCTGTGGTGGCTGAGGATACTTCCACTGAGGGAGGTATGGATGTTAGCAGGTTACGTGAATCTTATGTTGCTACCGATTGCATAAGAGTATAGTATAGTTGGCTTCCATGAATTTATTGATGTAATGAAGGGCTGCGCATGGATGAGACGAAGTACGCAGATGTTTCTTTCCAGATCTTTACCGTTTCTCCCGTAAATTAAAGCTCACACTTATTTAAAACCTTCTAGATGAATTATGTCACTGCCCTCGCATTCCTTTGCACTATTGCAGGATCTAAGCCAGCTCGATGCTCTCGATCGTTTTGGTTCCGAATGAGATCGTTTATTCTGTGAGCCAACGGAACTCAATCCAACGCGTAATCTTTGGTGAAAACACATGTGGCGGCTCCCAATGTTATTGCTATGACAGTAATAGTCCACCAGCTGACCCGTAGACCTTCTACATACGCTGCGACCAATTCGTTTCGTAGAGCAGATTCGGGCATTTGCCCGACGCGACTCGCTGCTGCTAAAGCGTTTTTTGCGAGTTGAGTGGCGTCGGTAGTTGGCAATAGGCTTGATGAACGCAACGTCGATCGGAACGTATTTTGAAACACCACACCAGTGATTGAGATACCCAGCATGAGTCCTAGGCTGCGGAGAAAGGAAAACATCGCAGCAGCTGACCCTCGATCGCCAAGATGTTGCAGTGCTGCTTGAATGGCGTAACTCATGGAGGAAAACAGCAAACCCAGTCCCAAACCGGCTGTCATGCTTATGAGAACCCAGCGCCAGGTTGGTGTGTCCATGTCAAAGGAGGAGAAGTGTGCCACGCCACTTACAGTGATCACCCAGCCCCAGACAGTGAACTGTTTGTATTGGTTCATCTTGCCAATCAGAAAGCCCGAGACTAATGAGGCCGGGCCAACTGTGAGAATGAGGCTGAAGAGCGCTGTTGCCCCGCGTAGCGGTGAGTAACTTCTGACGGCCATGAAGTATATTGGCTGATGATGATGATTAGCGATGCCAGGCAAAGATCTCGATGAATATCTGTTACCAGGTAATAAAGTGCGCCCGAAAGTATCATCCCGTGCACTATTGTTCCTAGGTAGGATACATTTGCAGTTGGAGACCGGAACAACCGCATTGGAAAAAGTGGTCTTTGGGCGATGAGTTTTGAGTACCAGACGAAAAAGATGAGCATCGATGCTCCAAGGCCGAGCGGAACAACAACTGGAATACTATCCCACGCATGACTTGTGCCACCCTACTCAAGGTTAGAATTGTGGTGGTTGTATCTTGGGTTCTAGATTTTACCCAGGAAATAGCAAGGAGGATACTAGTCAAAGAGCCTGTGAATATCGCTATCCCGGTCCAGTCCACTTGTCGCAGTTTGAGTAGAATGTTCCCTTGTTTCTTGGAGCCATGAAGGAATCGAAAGGTAAGGTAGGTTGCAATGACACAAAATGGCAAGTTGAACCAGAAAACGACTCGCTGCACGAAAGATTAGAACATACCAAAGAATTGTAGAGAGGGGTGATTTCATACCCATTGATGGAACTTGGCACAAATGCCTCCAATTAGCGGTCCTGACATAGTCCCCAGAACCCAAGTGCTCGTCACGAAGCTGAACCACTTTGTTCTCTCGCGGAGCGTTATCAGCTCCGCCACGATCAGATATGTCAAAGCAGAGACACCCCCAGAACCAAAGCCTTGAACAGAGCGACCGAAGATCATGATGGTGAAATTCCGACTGACAGCACAGATCACGGAACCCATGGCGAACATCATGATCGCGCATTGTAGTACTCTTTGGCTGCCAAACACCTCAGCGAAGGCAGTCCATGGAGGCTGTACAACTGCTGATGCCAGCAAGAATGACGTACCAGCCCAGATGGCCTCGCTGGTCGTGCCTCCTAGGTCTTCAGCAATCACCTGGAGCTGTCAACGCGGCTCAACTTAGTTTCGTTTTGTTCTTTCTACTTACTGGTAAAGCGACACCGAGAACTGTCTGATCCACAGCACAAGCAAAATTGATGACACACAAGGCCGAAAATACGCCTACCAGTGGCCATCGAATCTCACTTATCACTAGAAATCTCGACGTGTTCGAGGATCGCGTTGTTTGAGCACCTGCCAACTCCATAGTGAGCACATATGGTTTTGTCGTGGCTCAACTTCGATATCGCAATTTAAAAGGTATTCCACCGCGGGGCCCTGTTGCTCATCAGGACTCGAGATGGATAGGAGGCGCACGAGACGGAAAGCCATTCCTAGAGATGCCATTCGGAGAAATGCTGTCCGCAGAAATGCTGTTCGCGCGGAAATGCCCGTTCGGCACGTCTTGCTCGGGAAATGTGAGGCTAGGCCCGGACAGCACTTGCACGTACTCTTTGGCGGCAGCGCCGCGGGCTTTAGAAAAGGGAATGACCGGCGTTGCAATCAGCTCATTATAACTAGGACACTGAATCCAGTGATGTAGCAGACTTCTCCTTATGCATCCCATCATGTCTCCAATCAACATCCATATGCTTCGGAGCGCGATTCCAGCTCACTGCTTCCATAAATCCTATGCACCAGCATTCTACTATCTTTTCAGAAATCTTGTGTTGCTCGCAGTACTTCTCAGCCTTTATCCAGGCTTAGAAAGTACAGGGCTACCTTCGGTGCTTACCACGATCTTGTTGAATGCGTTCTCATTTTCGATTGGCCTCGTGACCACAGGTTTGTGGATCTTGGCTCACGAATGCGGTCATGGAGCATTCAGTCCTAGCCAGAGCTTAAACGATACGATCGGCTTCATCCTGCATTCTTACCTGCTTGTACCTTATTTCTCTTGGAAGATCACACACCGCAAGCACCATCACCATGCAGGTCATATGGACAAGGACACGGCGTTCGTTCCCCGGAGGGTAGAGGAACACAATGCTTTGGCACTCCCAGATGCAATCGCAGATGTCCCAGTCGTTGCTTTTGCTCAACTACTTTTGCATCAACTCTTCGGGTGGCCATTACACATGATCTTCTATGTGTCCGCTGGTAGTCGATCAACGCCTGCACCGAAACCTTCATCCACTTCACGATGGAGATTCAGTCATCTGGATCCTTCGAGCTTGCTCTTCCGCCACAAAGAACGTGTCTGGGTTGTCCTATCCGATGTCGGAATTATATCAATGCTTGGTCTTCTGTGGTATCTCCAACGGTTACTAGGCTCCAAAACTCTCTTCTACACGTATTGGCTGCCTTATCTCTGGACAAATCACTGGATAAGTAGGTGGCATAGAGCTAGAGACGACAAGTATTGTTTGCTAATTGAGTCTCATACAGTTGCTATAACATATTTGCATCATACGCATCCAGATGTGCCTCGCTTTGAGAATAGCAGTTGGTCGTTTGCAAAAGGGGCACTGTCGACAGTAGATAGACAATTCGGTATGATTGGTGAGCATATGTTCTTCAATATCATCGAGACACATGTTGTCCATCATCTTTTTCCGTAAGTTGATTCTAGACCGAGACGCAAGTCTACTGACCAAGAATGAGGCACATCCCGTTCTGGCACGCGAAGGAGGCCACGGCAGTCATCGCTCCGATGTTAGGACAGAACTACCATTCTGACACGACTCCACTTCTTGTAGCGTTGTGGAGAACATTTCGTGCTTGTGTACACGTTCAGGAGCAAGAGACAGAGCATGGATCAACTGGTGTCCGTGTGTGGGCGGATATAAAGAAGACGTAGAAGTCAACAATTGAAGCTATCCCTTGATCTGAATGGACTTGTACATTAAAATATGACCGTGCTTGTCAGTCATCGACTGTTTGCGACATTCTTGTTGCAAGGATAAGCCTTGACTAATGTGGTGTTATCAATGAATCAGCTTGGTCATCAATTGACTCTAATAGTCCTATAACATGAACGCAGCATTAGAATAGCTGCTGGTAGCTATCGAAGCTCAATTTTCTTGCGTAAGATTGTTACTATATCTCGCGATGAAGCTCCTGTCTCCAATTCTGTGTGATAATTATTGATTGAGGCAATGAGGGCACGAAGTTGCTTGGCAAGGCTCGAAGCCATAACGTGAAATCTAGGCATACAGGCGTGTCACAAGCGAGTCGATTAGCTTCATATCTGCATTAACTGCTCTCTGAGCCTAAGAACGTCAGAACCGACCCCATGTTGCTACTGTAAAAGAAAGGCGTCAACACTCCCAAGTACTGTAGATTGACTGCTGTAGCATAGGAAAGAGGTCCACATCCCACCTCTAGGTAGTCTGAGCTCCGCTTAGCAAACATTCTCGAAAGGGTCAAGAGTGTGCCTTCCACGGCAGGGGACAGAAGCGTGGCGAGTTGCATTCCTCGGGAATTTGCCTCCGTGTGGTGCGTCCGAGATGCTAGCGGTATCGGTTAGTCCGTAGCATAGTCAGTCGGGCATTTCTTGCTTAACCAGTTGAATCTGTCATAGCCGAGTTCCCATGTCGGAAATTACAATCGGAGGCGAAGAGGGTGCTGTACTCCACGTGGAGAGAACAGAAGCGCGTGCATGGCATTCCTCGGGATTCGTTTACTGTGTTTGGATGTTAGGTCGCATGGTTAGCTCCCGGTATAGTGGACCGGGTAATCTTCTTTCAAACAAGTACATTATCATGCTTGTCGGAAATTACACTCCGTGCGACGAAAGTGTCGCAGTCCAAGAGCCTTGTAGCCTCGGGCAGAGGTGCTACGTTGGAAATCTTCAAAACATGACATGAAAGAGGAACATCAAACAAAGCCTAGAGAGGATGCCAGATTGATCACATAGATTCATTTGCCTCAAAGCATCGTGCGGGTTCATTAACTATAAGAATCTGTATGTTCCCGGTCCCCTAGGACATAGCAAATGCAGCAACCACGATGACACCTGTCCAAGTGGTCAGTATTCACATTCGTGTTCCCTGTAGTAACACGTTGATACCTTCCTAAGGATCTGTAACAAGATTAGTCTCAATAAGATAAGTAGTGCTGCCCGTGGTAATACACATGGTATGTCCTCCTGTCATAACTAGGTGTATCTGATGCCACGATCCTGTACCCAAGGTAACAAGATGTCAGCCCCAGGAGCATCGCGATCGGTACAATCAAACGATGCCGATCCATGACCCGAAATCCTGCGAGACCAATCCGATAGATAATGTGACGGTGAAGATAGAAGTAATCAAACGCAGGGTTACAATACCTTGGTCTGAAAGCCGATAGGAAGCGTCTATCTATTTTTTTTACTGGTATCGCCGTCGATATCATGTAACTCCCACATGTGGATTGTCGACATGAGCCACGTGGAAATAACAAGGTCGGTTGGAAATTGACCTTCCACGATGGAGCAGTGAGCACTTCGTTGAGGATTCATGCTGATATTCCGTAGGAAGCCGCCATGAAGTATTTACGCATGAACCACCCAGAACACCCGGGGCAAATATAGATATAGCAGACGAAGATTAGAGCCTGCCAATGTAATTGATGCAGAGTTGCCCATGCACCAGCAGCAATTGTACAACATGATTGTCGTGATGGTCCAGGTCAGCCATAAGCGGATCCTCGCTTGATCCACAGTCATAAGACCATCTGGAATCGAACGTGGAGGTTTATTGATACGCTCTTCTTCCGGACAAGCGATCTGGTTGGCGATATCAAAGACATAGTTGCAGAGCAACTGCACGCCCAAAGTCTTGCTCAACATGGTCAAAGTCTCCATAAGTATAAAGGTTCTTTTATGATTTGAGAAAAGACCACCCGTAAAGGTGTGCCGTGGCGGGCAAAAGCCTTGGTCCTGTTAGACTAGACTCGAAACCTGAGTAGGACCTATGGTGGGGTCACAGAATAGATAACCAATGACTCGACACTTTATCGATGCTCAACTAAACTGAACACAAGAGCAATAGTATGAAACGTGAATTCGTAATTGAACTAAATCTTGCAACGACTATTAAATAGTAGTTGAACTATAAAGAGTTCAACAATACAGAAAACAATGTGATTATATAGACAAAGGACATGTTCTTCGACAAGCTCGACAGAGCCCCGTAAAGGCTATCGCAGTCATGCAGCGCGATACGCTTTCCAAGCCATTATCAAAGTGTTGCGCTAAGGGGCGGAATGGGATTGTGCACTCTGTGCTGAGAGATGTTGTGTTCTAGTTAGCACAGAACAGAACAGAACAGAATTCATTACGCCACGCGGGTGCCAAGCTGGCCCGTGGGCTTAACAC